>PVKN010008657.1:0-24815 GCA_004027915.1 Capromys pilorides | reverse complement strand
ATAGCTCAACAAAAGATGCTTCTACTGTGCTATCGGCCCCTACCATGACAATTAACAATACAAAGTTAAAAACTTTTTACAAAGTTAAAAACAAAAGTTTTTAACTTTTTTAACTTTTACTAATTTTAATGAGAAAGAAACAATGAGACAGCTTCAAAACAGGTTAGTAAGACATTTACAATAATTAATACATTGCATATTGTTGTCTTCATAGTAGTTGTTTAGAGTACAAGATGCAGACATGATATCTTTTCTAAACACTATTAGTATAAATCTTTATTCTCATTGAACTAAGAGAAAGTAGCTGTATATATATAGTCCGATAGTCCATAATAGTAGTGGGTTAGCAGAACTGGCAATGTCAGAAGCTGTTGACTTGAGCCTTTTACAGCCTAGCATATTAATATGGCTTTACTTTTTATACGTCATAGTTAAGACTTTTCTGCTGGATGATTAAGACCAAGTTAAAGCAAGACCTATGTAACGAACAAATGTATCTTTTGTATCTGACAAGGTCAGTCAGCTTTTAACATTGTTAATTGTCATGGTAGGGGCCGATAGCACAGTAGAAGCATCTTTTGTTGAGCTATGCATTTCTTTAGAGTTATGTATTATTTCTTAATACAATATTTTTATGACAAAAACCCTCAATAAATGACTCATTTTGAAAACATTATTTCTGAGTGGCATGCTGAAAGAATATTGTTACAGGGAATATCTGAAGTTCACCATGAAGCTTGAAAAAGTAGTGGCCAGAAATCCTGATGAGCTATATTTACTGAAGACCTAACTTTTGAGGAAGTGGTAACATTAATCACCCAACTGAATAACAAGCAAAGATGGGAGATGACCAGGCTGCAGCAAAAAGGAATGAGTGGTGGGGACAACAGTGATGAGCAATAGAAAACTTTACAGAATGTCACAGAATGCCAATGGGCCAGACAGAACTGTGAAGAGTATGTTAGAAAAACTGAAATGGAAAGCTAAGTACTTGATAGAGTCTTAGAAAGCAAAGGGTATTTCTTATTTACCTATAGACTAGAAAATACCCATTATGAATATTCAAAAAGTCTGTCCATAATGAAGTATTTTATTTCTGTTTACAGGGGAAATCAGTGTCATGCACAATGAAAGCTGAACTAAAGGGTCATAGTGATTCAGAATCGCTGCCTGACCTGTAGTGCTATACACGGGTCACTGCCTAGTGCTGGGGTTTTGTCTGTCTGGTTATTCTTACAGCTGGAAGTATACATGGTCAGCAAATGGCTCATAGTTCATTCATGAATAGTTTCTCTAAAACCAATCTTTATCTTAGCATGTTTCAGTGTTGCTGTTATGAGCCCCAGGTTCACTTAGGGCAAAATTACAATAAAATGCAGCACCCAAGGGTAACATCAGTACTCAAAGAAATTAACAAGTATTTTTCACAAGCCTGATGTACAAATAGCAACATTTTCAATTATTAAAAGGAAGAAGTTTAGCTAAAGAATAAATGTACTATGTTTGGAATTTTTGATAAAATAAAATCTGATATGCAATGGCTGCTATTAGGCCTCGTTTGTCCACCTATCTCAAAATTGCCAGTCTGAATTTTTGGCTTAATTTTTTTCTATTCTTTTAGCATAAAAATCTACTTGATGTTTGCGTGAATAAGTTCATGGTGTCATGTGCCATAAAATGATTTAATACTCTGTTTCTTTTGAAAATTAGGCTGTAGTTCTTAAAGTACTTTGTTAAACAACTAGATTATATTGTTAAGTATTATTATATTGTTAAGTGTAGATTATATTATATTATATTCTTTATGGAAAATACTTTGAAATATTTTAATTTAAATGTATTACTTGTCCATAATTATTCATGAAAATATGTTTTGTTACACTGTAAATCATACTGTCTGCTTTTATTTGAGCTCTTAATCAACATATCTGTTGATCCTCTTTATTGTAAATATCACTTAAATAAAACAGTAGTTAGTGGTGATTAAAAAAAAAAAACCGGAGCTCCCCTGAAAGTTACCACAGCCATACTCAGGGACAGTCAGGTCCATAGCTTCTCCAAGGATGAGGAAAGCTGAATTCCCATCAGAAAACTCAACATAACAAGCTTCTCCAGGACACTGAGCTGAATACCATCTTCTCCTGTGGAGCAAGGAAGTGATGCTCCAAGTGAGGACCAGGGATCCCTCAAAGTGAGCCATGCCTATTCTCCATGACAAGGTCCTGAGCTCCTTCCATGATGAGAACAGCCTAGTTCATCAGGGAAGCCAAAAGCTCTCCTCCAAGAGAACAGACAGTTCCTACAGCCTCCTACGGCTTCCCAACAGCTTCTATATAGCTCTTCTTCTTCTCTAGTTCTGCTTCTTAGGCTGCTGGCATCAATCCTCAGGTGGGCCTTCCACATCCAGCACCAAATTGATTCAGTTTAGCTGGGTTTAACAAGTTGACCACCAATCGTGAATCCACTACAGTTTGAGTATTATAGCACAAGGATTTGAGCTCACAGTTCTGTAGTTCTCAACAAGTGATCCTAAAATGATTTGGCTAGTTCCAGATCTGTTTCATATTTATTCTCTTTGGCTATTTTCCTTACAATCTCGCATATACCGTATTTTGGAAAGTTCTAGCCTGACTGAACCAATCTCAGTCCCTTTTACTTTCATAAGAAAAGAAAGGGAATTTCCACATTTCTTCTTTACATTGTGTTTTAATGGGAGCATTAAGTAACTATGGCTTAGAGATAGATAATTGTAGTGGGGTTGGAAAGGCAAGTATATTGGCAGTCTAATACAGAATGGAGTCTATCTCACTTGTAAGTTTCCTGATCTGGCATGTAGAATAGTCCATTGTATGTTTTCTAGATTGCAAAAGCAGACAGCCTACTGGAATGTAAAAATCTGTCAGAATACCCAACACCATCCTTGGCAGACCTTAGAGGAAGAGAAAGGTGCTGGCACCACCCCACTGGCTCCCCCAAGCTCAGAGGATGAGCTGCCAGCAGGTGAGACATGGACAATTACTTACCTATCTTCTACAGTGGAACTAAACTGCCTCCCTATACTGAGAGTGGCCTCAGTGACTCCAGAGAGTGACCTCAGCCATCCAAGTCTCACTACTGTAACTTAGATGGCTGAGGAGAGTCCTAGGAAACATGCAGCCACAGGCCCATTCCACTTGCTGCCTGTGACCTTTACTGTGTCCAGCAAGGTCCAGGTATGCAGCAGAAAGATGCCCGTGTGGAAATTGGTCACAGAGGAAGGGACCACTTGAGGAACAGTTGTGGGTGGTACCCTCTACTACTACACACTTGTCATCCCCTGCTGTCTAACCACCTAGGAGCAGCAGCAATGGTGGGCGGAGGTGGGGCTTGTAGCAGGAAGAGGGCCTGGAGAGGGAGGCACAAAAACTCAGGGAAAACCTCAAATGGTAGAGCTGCTTGAAAAACACAGGACCCTGGGAAGAGGGCGTTATCAGCATTTCTTTTGTTTGTTTGTTTGTTTGTTTTGTTTACTGCATTTAATAAGAAATAACAATGTGACAGTTTCAAAACACATTAGTAGTACATTTCCAGTATTTGATACGGTGCATATTGTTGTCCTCCTAGCAGTTTTACAGAGCACAGGATGTAGACATGATGATTTTTCTAATCATTATTGGTACAAAAAAAATTCTTCTCATTGAACTAAGAGAAAGTAGTTGTATACATAGTCCAATGTTCCATAATCACAGTGGGTTATTGGCAAAGCTGGAAATGATGGAAGCTGTTGATTTAAGCCTTTTACAGCTCAGCATACTAATCTAGTTTTACATTTTATGCCTCATGGTGAAACTTTTCTGCTGGGTGGTTAAGGGCAAGTTAAAGCAAGACCTGTATAACAAAACATGGAGCTTTTGTACTTCCGAAGGTCAGTCAAATCCCCTCAGGATTACTTTGAAACCATGTACAGTGCTTTGTAGAACTGTTGTCAGTGTCAGCCATCTGGATGACTCATGGCCATTGTTGGACCAATTTGCTTTCTTTTTTTTATTATTATTAGTTTTTATTTTAAAGAGTAAAAATAGCAGAAATAAAGATAGGAAAACAGTAACAAGCAAGAGTACACATAGTACAGGATTTTCAAAACAAGAAAAATTTAACAATGCTTGTGTTACATATTTTCATTATCAAATCTGTTTAGATTAATATAGATATGTAAGATTAGTCAAACAATTAAACATTAACATTTGCAATAAACCTTAGTTTTGACCAATTTGCTTTCTGTGAAAGCCTGAGAGAGTGTTTTCTCTCTAGCTGACTCTCCTTAGATACACTGTACATTTTCAATCCCTTTCCTCTGTGGCCTCCTAATCTCCTTGAACAGAAAATTTGGGAAACCACTGAGTTATAGGATGTTACAGTACAAATTATCTTATGTTCTGAGTCCTCACTACCCTTGAAGGGCTAGAGCCAAAATTTTGGCTATCCTTGTAGCCCTTCTTTTTCTCCAATTTTTGGTCTGTAAACTTATTTTCTTAACCCTCCAGAAGAAAAGTTTAGTGATACTATTACCCTATAACATAGGTACTTGAGCTTAGCATCACTGTTTTTCTGAGTGCCAAACATCTTAGACTTAACTTGGAATTGGTATTATCTATCAATCATTGATATCCTAATAAATGTCTATAGAATGTGATAAAAGCAATTACATATTTTTACGCAGGAATTTAGAAATCTAAACATATGCAAAATTGTAGCCTGTCAATCCTTTGGTATTTTTCTTAGTCTCTTATTCTCATTTAATACCCTTTTTTGTTTTCTTGTAAACCAACCATTTACTTGAGAGAGAGTATAGCAGTAAATGAAATTACATTAGAAGCAGCACACATCTAAAAGACCAGAATGACAGGCATTCCATGCATAGTTTTAGTGTTACACTTTGCTATCTTCAGTGTGGTAAACCTTTTGGAGGTTCTTAGGACCATTACCTAATTCATCCTGTGCATGGTTTTGCTCCTGCCATGTTTCCTATGTTTTCTGCTTGTAGTAACTTCATTGTTTAACCTTTAAGTCACATAATTGTCTCAATTGATGCAGAAAAGGCTTTTGACAAAATCCAACACTCATTCATGTTCAGAGTCCTAAAGAAAATTAGAATAGAGGGCCTCTACCTCAATCTGATAAAATTCATCTATGACAATCCAACAGCTAACATAATTCTAAATAGGGAAAAACTGAAGTCTTTTACTCTCAGATCTGGTGCAAGAAAAGGATATCCCCTATCGCCACTCCTATTCAATATAGTTCTGAGAGAAATAAAAGGAATAAGAGTAGGTAAAGAAGAAGTTAAATTACCATTTTTTGCAGATGACATGATAATCTACTTGGAAGACCCAAAAAACTCCATCAGCATTTCTTTGAGGCTGGTTTCCTGGAGAATATAGCAGTAAGCTGGTCCATTAGGATAGGTAAGTCTCAATAGCGGCCTCTACTGGCATGGTCCTGGTACTCTGTTCCTACCACTTCATGAAGATACCAACTCCAGATCTCAGAAAGTGGGGTGGCAGCAGGAACACCAGTGGAATGACTGAAAAAGGCAGGGAATTGTAGTGGGACCCTTGGACCAGCTGTTGTTGACAAAAGTCTCATAGTGGTCATGGCCTAAATCCAAAAGAATTGCATTTTCCTCTGAGCTAGTGTAGTGCAGAGGAAACTGGCTCCTTTTTACTCTAGGGTTCCAGATGGCAGGCTCCACAGCAACCATGACAGCCTCACTCCAGTCAGACTGAAGAGGGTACAGCCTTACAGGTGCCCAGCTCCCATCTCCCATCTTATTGCCTGAGCTCAGTCACATGGCTGCTCCTCAATTTTAGGGAACTAGAAAATATAATTCCTTGGACAGTCACATGCCTAGGCAGAAGGGATGGTGGAGGGTATCACATCAAAGAAGGGATATTTATAGACATCTTTCAAGATACTGCTATCTTCTTTAAAAGATGGTAGAGTGAGGCTCATGACCCTTGGCCAGCTTTGGCTGGTTGAGCTTAGGAATCTTTTACAAACCATGATGTTGAGAACCAGGACCACATTATCAAGTGACACAAGATGACTAGGAAAGACTACATAGTATGTGAGTCCAAGTATCTGATGTTCTGAAAAGAATAGAGCTGGAATCACAGGAGAAAGATCAGCATTTGGGGAAAGAGAGATGAAGAAACGGAGCATGTGTGTTCCTGACTTCTGGCTCCTTACTGGGTCTTCTCTCCATTGTGGAATTGGGAACCAATGATAAGACTGAGTGCTGACTGAGCAGCAAAGGGAATTTTATTCTTGGTAGGGAAAAAGAGAAATGAGAGTTATAAACAGAGAACAGAAGAGGGAGAAGCCACCTGCTTCTCCTTAGCACTTTCTTCTAATACTTCCATAATATTCTCTGAACAGAGGATAGAATCTATACCAAGATCTTATGAGGATGGAGACATTGCATGAGACATCTGACTGACATCTCTAAAATGAAACTATAGTGATGACCAGTTATGAACTGCAGAAAACTTGGCCTTAGCGGACCTAATCCCCACTTCTAGAATCATGCCTCCACTGGGGCTGTGGCCTGAGGTGTAAAATGTGGCTTTTCTCTTCCTTTCATGAGTGCTGAAAGCCTCCTAAGACAACAGCCTTGAAGTGGACTACAGAACCAGCAGGAAAAGGGGACAGTGGGATGGGCTGGCAGATTTGCTGAGCAGCTGACTATCTGCTCTAAGAAGGCCTAGGACAGTGGAAGAAGGCACCCTCCCTGCTTGCTCAGGCTGAAGCTACGTCCTGATCAGAGACAGACAATGCAGATTTCTAGTGAACTGTAAACTAGCTGAGGGTGGGGCTTGGGGTGGTTAGGTATAAGACACACCATGAAGCGAGGTGGTGACTGCACCAATTCACAAAAATCTAACCCTATGCCCTTGCACTGTTTCCTCAGAGTAGTTGATAAGGAAGCTGGGAGAAGGTCAGTAACTCCACTGACAATACAAGGGATTTCTCTATACATAATAAATGCAGACATGTTGAGCGGATAGACGAATGAGATTAGAATGTGTATGGTTGAGCAAGGAAAAACACAGATGTTCCTCTGGTACCTGCCATATATGATGACCTACTTCTGGCGCATCAGAGCTCCCATGTATTTCTAGATGTGTTTACCAGAATATATGTGTGTGTGTGTGTGTGTGTGTGTGTGTGTAAATATATGTGGGGGTATGACAGCATGGATGTGCGTGTGTGTGTGTGTGTGTGTGTGTGTGTGTGTGTATGTGTATTTGTGTAGAGGGTAAGCCAGGCACTCCTTTTTTTTAATTTTTATTTTCTTTATGAAATTTTTTACACAATGATTTTAAACAGCTTTATTAGTAGATGACTGACCTATAATAAGATATATACTTTAATGAATATAATTTGATTGGGAGTAAATATATATCCACAAAACCATGATCCTTATTGACCCTATAAATATGCCTATCACCTATCAATTTTTTTTTCTTTTTATTATCATTGTCATGATTGTTTTGTGTGTGAGGTTGGAGGGGTAAGAACACTTAACATAAGGTCTGCTGTCTTAGTAAATTTTAAGTACACAGCTCAGTATTATAAACCATAGACACCATGCTCTATAATAGATCTCCAGAATATACAAAACTACTCATAGAAAAAAATGAACAAGTTCTGAAGTTACATTTAATGAGACGTCTTAGTTTTATGTTGTCGTGGTATAAGAGCAAGCTTTTGGTGTGTTTGATAAATGTTTTTTACCAAAAAAAATGACAAAATAAAATGTACTTAGTAAGTTTACAGACCAAAAATTAGAGAAAAAGAAGGACCACAAGGATCACCAACATTCTGGCCCCAGCCCCCCAAGGTCAGTGAGGACCCAGGACACAAGGGATCCTGTACTGCAACATGCTACAACCCAGTGGTGTCCCAGATCCTCTGTTCAAGGAGATCATGGGTCCACAGAGGAAAGGGATCGACAATGTATAGTGTGCCTAAAGAGAGTCACCCAGAAAGAAAAGCCTCTCTCAAGCCTTCACAGAGAGCAAACTGGTCAAGCAACGGCCGCAGTTCATCCAGACAGCTGACACCAACAACAGCGCCACAAAGCACCGTGCATGGCTCCAAAGCAAATCCTGAGTGGATTTGACTGACCTTGGGAGATATAAAAGTTACATGTTTTGTTATACAGGTCATGCTTAAAGCCACCCCTAACCACCCAGCAGAAAAACTCAACCACAAGGCACAAAAAGTAAAGCTAGATTAGTATGCTGAGCTGCAAAAGGCCTAAATCAACAGTCTCTGACCCTGCCAGTTCTGCCTGCAATCCACTGCGACCATGGAATACTGGACCATGCACACAACTACTCTCTCCCAGTTCAATGAGAAGAAATTGTTTTGGTACCAACAATGATTAGAAAAATCATCACATCCACATCCTGTGCTCTGCACAACCACCATGAGGACAACCAACATGCATCAACCATTGGGAATGCACCACCAGCGTGTTTTTGAAAATGTCACATTGTTATTTCATATCAAAAGAAGAAAATTAAAAGAAAAAATTAAAAAAGAGAAAAGAATTTAAAAAAATAAAGTGTATTTTAGAGTGGGTTGAAAATATATGTATGGCATTGTATGATCTAAATAAGAAAAACTTTTCAGAATAAAAATCCTCATTCCCAGTGGGCTCCTCCAAGTAGCTTCCAGAACCGACTCTCTGGAGTTCCTCCTACTCCCCATCCTATCCAACTTGTTCCATCGAGGATGAATATTTGTGATTCACATTAGAATTGTTTGTCCAGACCGCACACCACATCAATAAAGTTAGACCAGTGGCCTCCAGCTGGAGTAGGGTCTGACAAGCAAAGCGTCGGTACAGGGTGGTAGTCTGGGAAGATTTCACCTGCTGTCAAGTCTGAAACCATCGGCTTAATTCATCTAGGCAGGCAGGTGCCTCTGTCAATACTGCTTGTTTCAGTGCAGAAAATTTGACCCAAGGGCAGTCAACCAAACTGTTCTAGTCAGGGTTTTACTAGAGGAACAGATATAATACAAGGAAGAGATATAACACGAGATGTGCCAGTCCCAGAGTCAGATGGGGAAGTGTGCTGAGAGCGTCTGCACACTGCCCACTGAAGGATGCAGTCCCAAGGCTTTTATACTCACAGCAGTGTTCCATCCCTAACTGGTCTCTACTGGTCTTAACTGGTTTCTACTGGTTCTTAACAGCCATTGTGACTGAAAAGGAAGGCAGAAGAATCTGCTACAGAAAGCTGAAGGGTCCAAATGAGAGGCTGACAAGTCTGTGCAGGAAGCCAGGAGATAAAGTCCAAACTGAGTTATTCTGGGGCAGGGCCCTCATGGCTCACAGTGTGAAACAGCCAGGCAATGCAGCCAAATTGATAAAATGTATCAGCCACCAGCATCCCGCCAAATTGACACAATGTATCAATCACTACACAAACCTTTCCTTTGCAACTCAGGAACTGAGCCTGAAGAATAAAAGTTATCATTCTGCTTTTGCTGTGCTGTAGGAGACACACGCATGTCAGTTCGGCAGGGTTCAGCACTCATGTCCCATAGTGTAAGCCCAAGAGTCGAGGAAACCAGTGCGTATCAGAAAAACGAAATGCTGCCAAAGAGGTGTGGACTATCTCTGAACCCTTGGGGAAGCACAGTCCACGTTAATTGAGAGGCTTGGTCATGAGGATCTTCAAAGGCAAAAAGAAACTGGGACTCTCTGCATTCCATTTTGGCTCTAGGGGGTGTGCAGGCCATGCACATAGGCAGAAAAATATTAAAAGGCTTTTTTTCGGTGTATGTGGATCAAATGTCTTCCAGTGCTTGATGCACTCTAAAGGGGTAAGTGACTTTGACTGTGAGATTCCCATATCTCCATCCAGTGATCTCAGTGGATGACCTCCAACTGATGCAGGAAGAAGAAATTGATCTCCCAACCTAAAAGACACTTGGACGAATTATGTTCCCTAAAACCGAAGAATGAATTTTAGAAATGACATAGAGGTTTAGAATAAAATATTTGTTGGGAAAGAAAGCTTCTGTCCAAAAGGGGAACAGAAAGGGGACCCAAGTGGGTTGCCCCAAGCCAAGCACTCCTGAGCCTTGATTTCGTGTCTGATGAAACAAAGAGGGAGAAAGCACCAACAATTTTCTTTTGTAGGACACCTCTATTATGATATCTTCTACATACTGCAGGACTGTACAGTTATGTGGTCTATGGGGAAGTTAGCCAGGTCTGCAACCAGAGCTTCCCCACACAGAATGGACAATTCTGAAAACCTCATCCTTGTAACCAAATCCATGTAAGCTGGCTCTTCTGCCCTGCTTAAGGGTCCTCCCATTCAAAAGCGAATACAGATTGATTGGCAGGGGTTGCTCACAGGCAGAAGAAAACATGTTTTAAGTGCAAACAGGTAAACCAGGCAGCGTAAGGAGGGAGTGTGTCCTTTCCAGTTAAGAAATTCAGTGGAGCCGAAAGGCTGGTAGTATAAAGCAGGTTGTTAATTTGGTCCCCTTCAGCAACCGTATTTCTGGAGGGAGATCTGAAGACATGCATAGCAAAGCTGGTGATAGCTTTGTTTCAGGGACTCTTGGGACTCTGGCTGGGCCAGGGGTCGTGCAAACTGTAAAGGTGGTGTAGTACAGACTGTGACTGCAGTGCCAGAAGTGTAGGAAGGCACAGGCAGAGCTGGCTGCACCACGTGGTGCAGGTGATGGAGTGGTCTGTTGAGTGAGAAGTGCAGAAGGCAGCCACAGAGCAGGCTGCAGTGCAGGAGGCGTAGAAGGCAGGGGTGAAGCTGTAGAGTCTGGGAGAGCAGGCAGCGGTGAGCTGAGTGCTCACTCGAGGGTGGTGCGCTTGGGGATGGCAACGCGGCACTGGCCCCAGGATCTGGATGGATGAACGGTGACTGGCTGGCAGCAGCAGCCCTAGCTGCTGAAGTCATCTTCTAGCTATGACAGTGGAAAGTCCTCATTGAGACTGCCAGACAGGATGGGCTAAATCTTTTAGCCTTTGGGGTCTTCATTTGTCTAGGGGATTTGTGCTCTGCCATGACACTTTCTTTCTCCTGGCAGGCATACGCTCTGAGCCAAGGTGGCAGAGTTTGGCACAAGTTCAGCATGGAGTCAATACAGGGTAATTGATCCAGGCTGCTCTTGGCAATTTGGTTACAAAGTTGGTGAACAATTTCTACATTCAGAGTGCCCTCTGGCGGCCAAGCAGAACATGGGGAACCTTGGTTTTAGTTTTTCTCTCAATTCTTTGAAATTTTGTGTGATGCATTCTAGGGGGTTTACTCGCTTTACTATTGCTGGAATCTTTTTATTAATATTATTACTTTTAATAAGAAATAACAATATGACAGTTTCAAATCATGTTAGCAGTACATTCACAATAATTGATACAATGCATATTGTTGTCCTCGTAGTAGTTATACAAAGCACAGAGTGTAGACGTGATAAATTTTCTAACCATTATTGGTACAAAAAATTTCTTCTCTTTGAACTAAGAGAAAATATGTGTATACATAGTCCAATGTTCCATAATTGCAGTGGATTACTGCTGAAACTGGCAATGTTGGAAGCTGTTGATTTAAGCCTTTTACAGCTCAGCATACTAATCTAGCTTTACATTTTATGCCTTGCAGTTAAACTTTTCTGCTGGGTGGTTAAGGGCAAGTTAAAGCAAGAGCTGTATAACAAAACATGTAATTTTTGTATCTTCCAAGGTCAGTCAAATCCCCTCAGGATTAATTTTGAAACCATGTACAGTGTTTTGTACAACTGTTGACAGTGTCCTCCATCTGGATGAGACCAAGCAATTGTCAGGCCATTGCTTGACCAGTTTGTCTGTGAAAGTATGAAAGAATGTTTTCTCTCTAGGTGACTCTCCTTAGGCACACTATGCACCTTCAATACCTTTCCTCTGTGGCCCCATAATCTCCTTGAGCAGAAAATTTGGGAAACTACTGAGTTATAGGATGTTACAGCACAGGTGCTATTGCTGTAATCCATACTCTCTCTCTACAGTGTGTGTTTATGCCCTTGAATAGAGTTGCAACAAAGGATGGCATGCCTTTCTTGGAGAGAAAAGCCACATGCTTGAAGGCTCTGGCTGCTCCTCTCACAGGGACTCTGGTCCTTCCAGACAACAGGCATGCACATATATTTCCATGCCAGATCAGTTCCCAGTATGTGGTGGCACTGATCCAGACCCCCATCACGGAGGCTGGATCACCTTTGAGCCTAAATAGATGCGAGGGACAAAAGAACTGCAGAAATCCTACTACTCAAGCTCTGTAGATTTGGGCTCCCCAGGGGGCCTGCTCTGCCGTATGGGCAAAATGACTATTTTTATGTGCTTCGCAGTCAGTCTACACATTCATGCACAGGCATACAGAGGTTAGTACCTTCCTGCCCCCAATCTTGGAGATGACGTCCCACTGAATATAAAACAGTGTCTGACTTATCTTGCAGCTGGCATTGGAAAGCTAAGGCTCGTTTTTTAAGTTTTGCAATTTTTAAAATTAGGAACAGGCTGTGCTTCCTGGTCTCATCCTTGTACAGTGTTAAAAGTGTGAGTTTTAAGCTTTCCATTACACTTAAAACTGCCTTTGAAGCAGGAGCTGGTTCTCCCAGACTAGCCTTGTCAGGCTGTTCACAAGGCCTAAGTTCTCCTCTGAGCTACTGTCTCAGTTACTTTTCTCCCATTGTTGAGACAAAATACTGACACCCAAAATTAAGAAAAGTTTATTTGGCTCCCAATTAGTGGTTTCAGTCCATACTCTGCTGGCTTCAAGGCAGCCAGCAGAAAACAACAAAGAGCAGAGGAGGAGTGGCAGCTGCATCTATCGAGCCTCTCTCTCTTCCTTGCATGCTGACTGCGAAGACCAGAGCCCCTCCAAGGAAGTGGCAATGGTAGCTGCAAAGATCTGAGCTCCTTTAAAGTGGTGCAGCTGCCATAATCAAGCTCCTCCAAGGAAGCAGCACACAGAAGCCTTCCTCAAGCCCACTATGTACCCTTTAAGTGCCGAGGTGGGGGCTCTCCATGCCTTAGGGGTGGGGCCTCCACAGCCTAGGGTGCGGAGTCACTGAGCCAATCCAGGTCAGCTTTTTAAAAAAAAAAAAAAAAGTGCTCAGGTGCACCTATTTATATTTTTGATAGGTATGAGTAGCTTTATTTATTTATTTATTTTATTTTTTTATGTTATAGCCTGCTCAGCCTGCCCTGTGGGTGGGGCTGGCACAGCATGTAGTGCCAGGGATTGAACTGCGATCCCTGCAGTTGCCTAAGCTTGCTAAGCAGGTGCTTTAGACCGCTGAACCATCTTGCCAGCCTCCCAGGTAAGCTTCTGAGCCCTCATGTTGGCACAATTTATTAACCACCACAGCTACTTTAGCTTTCTGTCATCTTCAGCCCATGGAGTTGTATTAGAGCAAACAACCAAGACTACAGAGACCCAGTTCTCTCCCTTTACACTGATTTAAGTCACTACCCAAATCCCTCTCTGGGAAATTCTTTATCTCTTGCCTCATGCTCCTCCATGTTATGTGGTTAACAGTCAGAGAGGTCATCATGGTAGGACAACTGCTAACACCTGTAGGACTATGAAGTCAGTTAAAACCACCAAAAGATGGGACATTAAGAGGTCAAGTTAGTGCAGGGAGATAGCTCAGTAGAATAAGCACTTGCCTGGCAAGTGCAAGCTTCTGAGTTCAATCCCCGGTACCTCAAAAAAAAAAAAAAAAAAAGTAAAAAATCAAGTTAATGTTTAATGGCTACATGGTCAGCAGGAAAAAGTTAAGACCAACAAAAATTAAATAAACTAGTTATGAAGATGAAGCTGCATTTGATCAACTTGATTGGCCTGGGAGCTGCCCAAAAGATTAATGGAATATGTCTCTGGGTGCACTGGGGTCAGTCATTGCAGTGAATCGTATCTTAGGAACCATATCTGAATCTGCAAGATCCCACCCATCATACCTCAAAAGTAAAAATGTATAAACCTTTTGTCTGTAAAGGGAGTTCTTGAGTCTCCCAGCTTGAGAATAACTGCCTATGAAAATGGTTCCCCAGGGTTCATTTCAGTATGCTCAGCTACCCAGACAAGTTGTAATGAACGTGTTATGGCTACTACCTATACTGGTAGCATATACTGTTGTTCTCCATGTGGTATATATTTTATTACACAATGGAACAATTGTAGAGTCCAGGGCACTTCTACTAGTATTTCAAGGGACACCTCTGGCGATCACAAAAGGCATCTGAAATGAGTCAATAGGTTATAGGAATGAAGCCAAAGATTTAGTGGAGACTCCACGAAGTCAGAAATTCCAGGAATATGGATCACCTCCCAAAGAAAGGTACATGTTAGGAATGGAGCCAAACCAAAAGAAAGGTCATGTGCGCTGCAACCAGCAAGGACACACAGATGGATCACTCTGGAGTTTATATCTCACCACTGTATTCCCTGAATGTGGAACATGAGCTACAAGACTTAATGTTTGCCCTATTAGAGTTTGATCTTGCTTTGATCTGATTCTTTTCTATCACTCTATTCCTCCCTTTTGGAATTTGAATATTTGACCTATGTCTTTGGATTATGTCACTTTTTTAAAACAGAACATCATAGCTAAGAGTTTGCCTTGAGTCTCAGGAGACTCTCTGACTCAGACTTTTGAAAAATGTTATAGCCGTTTAAACTTGTTTAGGCCTGACAAAGTAGGGCTAGCAAGCTTGTATCACCAGTTTTTAGATGGAGATTCTCTAAATGATCTTTTATTCTCTATGTATCCCAGACTTCTATGGACTATGACATCCAACCCCAAACTCTATATATATATTCCAGATGTTTGCTGATATCACTCCAGTTTTAGCCTACCTGTACCTAGATGATATTAAATCTAGTCTTTCCCACCATCTCAGTCTGTAGGTACTTCTTCACATGCCATTAATTAACAATATTTACAGGAACATTCAACTACTAATAATGATCTAATCCTTCATTGCCCTAACTACAGATATTTGATTCCAGCAGTATCTGAAAAATTGAGACTTCCACAAGCAGACTGAGATTACACCCCAAAGACACTGGATTGCCTCAAATGATAAGAACTTCTCCAGAGCCACCTTATAAAGCCAAAATTGCATCAACGAGATCCTCGTCCACCTCAACAACCACAATAAACAGTTATTACTCATGGGATACTGTCATCATCTTCTTCAGAGCTACATCTTCTTCAGCTCCTCTGGCCAATGCTTCTTCCCATTTTCTCTTTTTAAACTCTGACTAACAACTCAGCCTAAGCCTCTCACTGGCAAGTCCTTAAATGCTCTTCAGCAATGAGCAGTCAAGAACCTGCCCAAATCAAGATGAGGTTCCCATCTCTGCTTAAGGTATTACTCCTCTGAACCTTTCTGATGATAACTGCTTTGTAAATCTAACTCCTTGTAAATCTAACTCTTTCTTGTCTCTGAGTGAAATTTTCCTCTGAAGATATGACTAATCATCCTATATTCTGATCTCTCACTGCCAGGATAAATATCTGGTGGATTGGAGAGGAAGAAACAGACAACTAAATTAGTGAGAGGAAGGAGGAGGAGGAAGAGGAGGAGGAGGAGGAGGAGGAGGAGGAGGAGGAAGGGGAAGGGGAAGGGGAAGGGGAAAGGGAAGGGGAAGAAGAAAAGGGAGGAAGAGAGGGATGCAGGAAGGAAAAAATTTAATTAAGTCACACATAATGGTATATACCTTTAATCCTAGAATTCTGGGAAATTGAGGTAGGAAGTTCACAAATTCAAGCCCAGTCACTAAATTTAGTGACTTAGCCAGACTCTTCCTCCAACTAATTTTTTTTTAAAATCTGGGTATGTAGTTCAGTGCAAAGTTCCTGGGTCATCCTCAAAACAAAACAAAAGAAAAAGCACCAAATTCAATTTTTTAAGAAGAGGTTTAGAAAGAGTGGTAATTATGCTTTATTAATTGTTAAGTTTAATTTTATCTGCTCTGTAGACAATAGCAGCTTCAAATATCATGAGTTGCATTCATGCAGTATTTGTGACAGCCAGGTTACAAAGTTCACTAGGAAACAGTCAATTTTGAATAAACCCAAGCTCTTTGTCTCCAAAAATTAAAGAATAAGTTTCAGTACAAAAGAAGAAATTTAGGAGAGTACTTACTGGAAGTAATAAAGAGGAAAAAGCTCTTGGTGGATACTAAGAGGAAAAAGAAATTCAATCATGTTTTCTTTGCCTCAGCCTTCTATATATAGGTAGAGATCCTAGGGGAGCAATGCTAAGCCCCAGACAGCATTGGGAACCTCAGTGAGCCGTGCCCCACACCCCCACACCATTGCAGCAGCAATGCTCAGCCCTGGGAAGTTTCAGGAGCCTCAGTGAGTCACATCGTGCTCCCCCACCACCACTGGGGTAGCTTCAGGAGCCTTGGTAAGATACACACCCCCACACTGTCACAGATGCCACACTGAGCCCCAGACAGCTTCAGGAATGTAGGCGAGCTGTGCCCCACTCCTCCACCATTGCAGGAGTAGTACTGAGCCTGGGTGAACTTCAGGAGCTTCAGAAGGTCAAATGAAATAATTGATCAGCGCATCTGAAGAAGACATAGATTTAAAAAAAAAAAAAAAAAAGGAGCCTAGAAAAATGCTAGAAACATTGAATGTTGGAGGAAAGAACAATGAACAATGGAGGGAAGAATTAGAATGCATCAAACGAATTCAAACAGATATCCAGGAAATTAAATTTTCAATTGAATGCTGGCAAGACTGCTTGAATGAAACGGAAGATACAATCTCAGACCTTCAAGACAACATTGCAGGTAGTGATCGTGAAAGGAAAGATCTCTTAAAAATTACAAGGAACCAGGAAATAACAATTCAAAAGCTGCAAGATAATCAGTGAAAAACAATATAGGACTAATAGTTGTCAATGAAATAGCATGAGTCAATGCAAATAACAAAAAGATTATTTGCAGAAGTAATAGCAGAAAATTTCCCAAGCGTGGAAAGAGAATCTGACATACAGACCAGTGAGGCATATAGAACTCCAGTTAGCCATAACCAAAATAAATCTATACCCGACACATAATAATCAAGATCCCAGAAATTCAGCAATGGAATGGAATATTAAAATGTGTTAGAGAAAAGAAACATATCGCCTATAAGGGAAAGCCTAACAGAATCATGACAGCTTTCCCAACACAAACCATCAAGTCAAGAAGAGTTTAGAGGGCTGGGAAGAAAGCTCAGCAGTCTAAGCCACCTGACTGTCAAGTACAAAGAACTGGGGTTCAACCCCAGTACCATATGCTGTGCCAACCCTACTCTGGGCCCATTAAGCTGGCCACCAAAACTGGGCATGGTGGTGCATGCCTGTAATCCCAGTGCTGGGGAGGCTAAAGCAGGAGGATCACTACAAGTCTGCATACCCAATACATGTACCAAATACATAAATTAGAAGAAAAAAGAAAAGAAGACTTGGAGTAGGAAGGGTGATAGAGAAACCAGACCACTCCTGGATGGCAGCACCCCTTTCACCCCAAATCAGACATGCATGCCATCATGGGAGAAGAACTTGTTCCCTAAAGAGACCCAGCACATTAGCAGTATAGCGATGGAAGTCTCCCAGTAACGCTAGCCTCCACACTGGGAAGGGGAACTCTTTGAGAAAGATATTCATCAACTAGGGCTTTAGAGAAACTGAAAGCCAAAGAGCAGTATCTGAGAAAATATTAACAGGCATTCAAAAAACTGAAAATAAGCACACCACTCAGATAAGACAAATAAGACTAGAGGACTGTGACCCAAAGGCTGTACCCACTAGTGAGGTCTGGAAGGAATGCCAGAACCCAGAAAAATAGGATACTAAAACTGACTCGGAAATCATTACTTGCCCAATCCTTCCTCATACACCAGGAGTATTGTGCTTATGGGATATGTCCCGCACTGCCCAAACCCACCTATAGGTGTCCACAGGGAGCTACCAACATTCCTGCCAGCAACCACTAAAAGACGGAAGCTTTGAGCCTTCACCAGGTTCACAGATTAGAGTGACACTCTGAAAAGAGTGACCCAGAAAGGACCCTGTGTGAAAGGACAGAGAATGGTGCCCAAGTAAGAGGACATTCAGGGATGCAATATGCGAAAGACTTGTGGAAGGGAAACACATTCACCCTTGGTATTTTGCCTGCAGGAAAGGAAAAGGAGGGAGAGGCCTCTAGTAACAGTGGGAGGAGAGCTGGGCTTGATGGCACACACCTGTGATCCCAGCGCTTGACAAGCTGAGGAAGGAGGATCACCAGAAGTTCAAGGCCAGCCTGGGCTACAAAGGGAGCTTAGGTCCAGGGTGAACTACATAGTGAGACCCTGCCTAAAAAATAAAACAGTTGAAGTAAAATGAAGTACGGAGCCAATTACACTGCACCTTCTCTTTCCCAAGTTAGCAGAGGCAAATGAACCAGGATATAGAGACCAGTGCAAGGCAGAGACCAGCCAAGTCCACCAGGCTTGTGTAAAGGCAATATGACACGGTCTGTATTGTGCCTAGGTGCATGTAGAGGGCAAAAGGGCGATCTGTGTAGAACAAAAAGAAGTTGGGTTTTTTCCTATAGGGCTTGAAGGAAGGTAGGAAGATCTTAGTAAAGATTAGTGGTCAAAGTTCCCTGGATTTCTCCTGCCACAGGGGGCAAATCCCTGAGGCATCCAGGGTAAATGTTTAGGTGTCTTTAGATGTCCCGCTATTTGGAAGATTCCGTGTTCCATTTGATGTCTTGCGGGGGACACTGGTGCTGAGCCGAGAGCAACGCCTCTGCTGGCAGACACGTTGAGCACTGGGAGAGTCGCATCCAAACTGAGCCTTACCCAGGACAGAGGCAAAACCTGCAGTTAGCCATGCACAGAGAACCACTTGAAGGCAGGAATGGCCCAGAAGGTTGTCCAGACCAGCCGGCCTCCATATGCACAGGCAAGCAGTCAAGCAACCCATGGTGGGTCACCAGATTAGACACCAGCTATTGAAATTAGACGGATATATAAATAGGACTGCACAGATACTTTGATTTACTGCTTCTACATAAGCTTCCGCCCCCTCATTTTATTGCTTTTTATTATTTTTCTTACTTTTTTCTACTTACTCTTTGTCTTTTCTCTTCTCTTCACGGTCAATGTCTCCTTTTCTCTTTGCTTTCTCTTTTTTATTTTGAGATGGGATCTTGGTAAAATGTTAAATGGCTCAGTTTGGGTTTGAATTTATGATCCCACTGCCTCAGCCTCCCAGATTGCTGTTATTATAAGTGTGTATCATTCACTTTCTCTTCCCCTTTTCCTTATTACATCCCCTTCCCATGCCTCCTTTCCATAGTTCATATGGCACCTAGGGGGTGCCCGTATAATAATCAACCCTAGTAAGGATTAACTACTGCTTTAAAGTAAGTAGTACTTTTCAGAGATGTTAAGATAACCCTTAAGAAAACTGTGCACAGGGGCCTAAACATTAACTACCAATACATTGTAGTGAATTATTACAATCTTCCCTTAATCTCTAACTACACTTCACACCCCACCCCACTGCATCCTTCCTCCTGATCCCACAAATATCCTCTCAGATCCACTAAGCACTAGCCTTTAACTCCAGCTATTAAAAAGTTACAAAAGAGTCTGATTTACTTTTGATCAGTTGTCCACTGATACTCCTGTTCCTCACTTCCTACTGACCTATTCTGTCTTTATCTCTTTCTTTTTCCTTCCCAAGCCCCTACATCCCAGACTGACAGGAGCACTACAGGGCAGTCTGTAAAGAGCAATGACAAAGCGAAGAAATTGTTAAAACCATACATGATTGAAGTCAGATTTTTTTTTTTCACTTTGTTATAACTGGTAGGAATTCTTGCCTTGCAACACTGTGACTAGATCCAACAATATGAAATTGTGTAGCTTGAAGAAGTAGATAATACCAACACAAAAAAACACATACAAAATCATGTCAAAGGAAAGAAAATAATAGCTAAAGAGATTTCCTTACTATTGAGAGTCTTGCTACTCTAACTGATCCTAAAACTCCAATACATACACATGCACACGCGCGCGCATGCCCGCGCGCACACACACCCGAGAAAACAGGCAAAAAATGTCACCTAAAGTTTTCATGTTCCACACAGCAGATTCAAGGGGTATCCACAGAGAAGATAAAAAAAAAAACTGAACACCTAAACTATACAAAAAGATACAAGAGAATAATAAAGAAATCTTGGCATGATCAAAGATAATGTAACTAAAGATAGTGGATATAACGAACAAATTGATCACTAAGTTTAAAGAAGATACAAATAAAAACTAGCACCCTTAGCCAAAATTATTCAAAACACAAATGACCAAGTTAGGAGAGAATTAGAGTCCAAGAAAGGGTACAAAATAGAAATCCAGGAGATGAAGAATTCTATTGAAAGTATGACTGGCAGAAGTGACTACATGAGAGAGTATCAGAAGTAGAAGATACATTGGATGCATGGGATCATGTATTCAGGGCTACCTTAAAAATAATAGACTAAGTTAAATGTATCCAACAACTGCTACATAATGCAAATAAGACTATAACTAGTTGGAGTGAGACAAAAGAATGAATGCACAAAACTCTGTTTACAGAAAGGTGTTGAAGACCAGTAAAAGAATTCAAAATACAGTAAGTGAAGCACATAAAACTCTAGATAGCCAAAACCAGACAAGAACTGCATGACACATCATAGTCAAAATTCTAGAATCCCAACCAAAAAAGGATCTTAAAAGTTGTTACAGAGGTGGCTGAAGGACACAGGCAAGATGGTGGCAGTGTCCGCCCTGGTGCAGAGGCCTCTGCATCAGGTATCGGGGCTGCTGAAGAGGTGTTTTCACTGGACCATGCCCATGATGCTGCAGGTGACTGTTGGCGATGCTGTGAATCAAGGTATGCATGAGGAGCTGGAGAGAGAGGAGAGGGTTATCTCTGCTCGGGGAAGAAGTTGCTCAATACAATGGGGCATACAAGGTTAGCTGGAGCCTGTGAAAGAAGTACAGAGACAAGAGGATTACAGACACCTGCATATCTGAGATGAGCTTTGCTGGAATTGCTGTGGGTACAGCTATGGCTGGGTTATGGCCCATTTGTGAATTTATGACCTTCAATTTTTCCATGCAAGCCATCGACCAGGTTATAAATTTGGCCACCAACACGCACTACATGTCAGCAGGCCTCCAGCCTGTGCCCATAATCTTCAGGGGACCCAGTGGCCCCTTCGCAGGTGTAGCTGCCCAGTACTCACAGTCAGTGCTTTGCTGCCTGGTAGGGGCACTGCCCTGGCTTGAAGGTGGTCAACCCCTGGAATTCAGAGGACGTGAAAGGACTCATTAAATCAACCATTCGCGATAACAATCCAATGGCGGTGCTAGAGAATGAACTGATACATGCAGTTCCGTTTGAATTACCTGCAGAAGCTCAGTCAAAAGATTTTCTGATTCCCATTGGAAAAGCCAAAGTAGAAAGGTAAGGGACACATTGTCGTAGTTACTTTTTACTTGTTGCTGAGACAAATACTGACACTCAAAATGAAGGAAGGAAAGGTTTATTTAGCTCACAGTTGCTGGAGGTTTCAGTCCATATTCAGCTGGCCCAAGGCTGAGTGGAACAGGGCAGAGAGCATCCAGTTCATGGTGGCAGAACAGCAACAAAAAAATGACAGAGGCAACCAACCAACCAGGGTGCAGAGACCAATAGCCAGCATCTGTCTCTCTGTTTCTCTTTATATTACGTTCAGACTCTCTGCCTCAACCTATCCACCTTAGGCCACATCCATAATCCCAGAAGGACTCAGACCCATAATCCCATCCATACTAAAACACATAATCCCAGTGGATCATGACTCAAGTCTCAAACTCTAGAAGTCCCTGCCCCATGATTGCATGAGACTTTGTGGGGACAACTAGACATAAACCATAACATTCTGCCCCTAGACCCCCAAAGTGTCATACACATTCCTTTGTGCAAAAGACATTTTAGTCCATCTGGAAGAGTTGCCAAAGTCCCAACAGCTTCAGCATTGCTGAAAAGTCCAAGTTCCAAGTCTCCTCCAAGATCCAAGACAAACTCTCAACTGTGAGCCCCTGTATAAAAGAAAAGTTAAACATATCCAACATTCAAAGGTACAAGATAGGGGCTGGTGAGACGGCTTAGCAGTCTAAAGCGCGGGCCTCGGCAACTTTAGACTACCGCGCAGGGACCGCGGCTCGATCCCAGGCCCCATGTGCTGCGCCGCCCCCCCCCCCCCATCCCCCTGGGAAGGCCGAGCCGGCCAAAACACAAGCCAATATGTAATGTGGTTGAACAAAATAAAATTAACTTTAAAAAAAAAAGGTACAAGATAAACATTACCAATCTAAAAGTTGCAAACAATAGGGTAATACAAAACACTGGGACAAACACAAGTCCAAAATCCAGCAGGGCAAACATTAAATCCCATAGTTCCAACTGGAACATCCGAAGCAGTCTTCGCTGAGTTGACCTCCAAAGGCCTTACACGGCTCCGCCCCTACGGCACTCTTGGTGGTAGTTTCCTTAGTTTCTCTTTTAGGCCAGCTTTGCTCCCTCTTTGCATGATCCACATTCCTGGCTTTTCCAAACTTCTGAGATTTCCACTGAATAGGCTTCTCACTCTCTGTTTCACCCACTGCCCTCTCAGGGACACACTGCCTGGCCTCCCAGGCCTTCTTCTGAAATCGAGGTGGAAGCCTTCTTAACCTCAGAGCTACTGTGTTCTGAATGCGCCTAAAACAAATGCCATGTCGATGATGCCAAGGCTTGCTGCCCGCTGGAGCAGTAGCCAGGCTTCCTTCTCTCTTGGCTGTAAGGGTCAAGGGCCTAGATTGCTGAGCACTCTGACCCTGATTCCGAGAAACAAATTCTCCATGCTGGCGCCATTTTGGAACCTGGTTTGGACGCTGCCGCCATTCTGGTACTTGGGTCTCTGTGGCTTTCTTCTCAAGGCAAAGCCTCTCTCCTTTGCAATTCTGGGGCTGCAAAGGGTGGAGAGCTGCCACCTCTTGTGATGCCCTCAGGCCATCCTTTTGATTCTCTGGTTCCTTCCCAGCAATGGAGATCCTTTTAGCTCCATTTTTGCAAGCCAAAGCTTTCCTGGTGCTTCCTTTTCGGTCAAACTCACATTTTAAATCATCCTGCTTGACTCTTTGCTCTTGATTCTTGACATAAATCTGGCTAAAAGCCACCAATAATAACCATGCCACTGCCCCAATAGTTTGCTGCTTTGAAATATCTTGTGAAAGGTTAATCAGTTCGCCATGCTTAATCTCAGTCTTAGGCAAAGTCTCTGGGCATGAGCAAAATTTCAACAGACTTTCAGCCAATCCATAGCACAAATCATCTGGAGTCCAACAACCAATGCTGTCCTTCTCAGCAGAAACCTTATCAACCTGATCTTTACAGGAAGGCCTTCTGTCAGTCTTCTGGTCTGAGTTCTGACCAGAATCTCCCCTACAGAGCTGCCGAAGCTTTTCCAGCTCTTCATAAGCAGAGGACCTCTCTAAACTTCCAATCTCTGCTCTTAAGCCATTCTTTATATTCAGGCTTCAAGCCAGTCTTCTGGTCTGAGCTCTGACCAGAATCTCCCCTAACATACAGCTGAAGTTTATCCAGCTGAAGTCTTTTCCTGTCTCTTCCCATAAGCCATCTCCAAAAACTCACGATCCACATGGTCAGGTTAGTCACAGCAACAACCCCACTTCTCTGGTACCAAATGCTGTCTTAGTTACTTTTTACTTGTTGCTGGGACAAATACTGACACTCAAAATGAAGGAGGGAAAGGTTTATTTAGCTCACAGTTTCTGGAGGTTTCAGTCCATATTCAGCTGGCCCAAGGGCAGAGAGCACCCAGTTCATGGTGACAGAGGCAACCAACCAACCAGGGTGCAGAGAGCAACAGCCAGCATCTGTCTCTCTGTTTCTTTTTATATTACATTCAGGCTCTCTGTCTCAACCTATCAGCCTTAGGCCACACCCATAATCCCAGAAGGACTCAGACCCATAATCCCATCCATACTAAAACACATAATCCCAGTGGATCATGACTCAAGTCTCAGACTCTAGAAGTCCCTGCCCCATGATTGCATGAGACTTTGTGGTGACAACTAGACATAAACCATAATACACATATAACTGTGGTTCCCCACTCAAGACCTGTGGGCCATTGCTTAGAAACTGTGACAGTACTACCTAAAGAGGCAGTTGAATGTGAGGTGATCAATTTGGGTACCATCAGAACAATGGGCATTGAGACTATAGAAGCCAGTGTCATGAAGACTAACCATCTTGTAACTGTAGAAGGAAACTGACCACAGTTCAGAGTAGGAGCTGAAATCTATGCCAGGATCATGGAAGGCCCTGCGCTGATGTCCGTATGCCTTACACAAAGATTCTAGAAGACAACTCTACCTCAGGTCAAAGACATCATATCTGCAATAAAGAAGACACTAAATATCTAGTTTAGGCTTGGACATCAAGTTGTTGAAATTTATTTAAAATACTCACCGGAGCTGGGCATGGTGGCACACACCTGTAATCTCATCACTTAGGAGGCTGAGGCAGGAGGATTGGTGCGAGTTCGATACCAGACTGGGCCACAAAAGTGAGTTCAAGGCCAGCCTGAAATGCATAGCAAGACCCTGTCTCAAAAAGACAAAAAAAAAAAAAAAAAAAAAAAAAAAAAAAAAAAACAAAAAAAAAA
>PVKN010008656.1:0-24816 GCA_004027915.1 Capromys pilorides | reverse complement strand
ATATTGATGATGTCTTTCCAAAATTTTACTGATAATTATTTTTTAATTTGATAATCAGGAGAAATGAAATAAACTAATGGAAAGGAACATATAAAGGAAAAAGAAATGTTAACATAATAAGGAAATAAAAAAGGCTGTCTCCCGATAGTCCATGGAACTAACTGGGTTGGGAAAGAGCTTAAAGAATGAAGCCAGAGAATGAAGACTCAGATCATGGAGAAATGTCTGCTGCATGGAGTGGCACTTGGTGACAATGTCCGTCTCAAATTTCCTCCCTCCTTTCAAGATTAACCGGATTTACTGTTAAATTTCAATCTTCTCAATAAATCTTAAATCTGGCCTGGGTCTGAGATCTTCAAAACCTTATTTGATGCCACCATGTGGGGCCTCCAAGTAGAACCCTAGCCGGCCTTAGAAACTTTCTACACTGACCCATGAAACGAAGGTTTCAAAAGAATCACAGCATTTTTCAAAATAGAGTATGACATTATTGTAATCAAACTTTCATGCCATCAAATCTTCCCCCCCCAAAAAAAAAAAAATCCAAACAAAACGAACTGTAATCAGTGGACTTCAGTTCAGGTTCTTTCTCTGGAGACTCCATCTCCTGCGCGGATGAATTAGATAGTCCTGGAAAGCTTCTGAAAAGGGGACCCCATCTGCTCAGCACTTACATTTCACTCAGTAACCCATAAATGCTTAATGATGAGGCCAACAGCAAGGACTAAGTTGATCAATCAAATGAGTCCAGAGACAGCATTTCATTCCACGCCCTGCCGAAATGGGTCCCCGGCAATCGGATGGAAGCCGCTCTTGCGGAGGAGGCAACCAACTGCCGCTCCTCCGCGCCTCCTTCACTCACCCGCTGGTCTTCCCCTGCTGGGCGCGGCTCAGAGTTCCCAAAGTGGGGGCTGGGTCTGTGAGGAGACCCTGCTGCAAGCTCTGACAGCCCAACAGGAGGAGGTTACTGGCTATTTTCTCACTGGTATTCTTTGCCCATACAATTTTAATCAGCTCAAGCACACGGAGGGAAAAAGGAGCCTGGAACCACACTGAATTATTTACAACTCCAATCCCATCGGTAGAGGAATCCCATTCCTGAAAGTAAGTGATAGCTGCTCACTGATGGGCCCCCTCACAAGCCCCAGATGAGAATCCAGCTTATAAAGCAGAAGATGAAATCTTCATAAATTCACAAAACAAATTTGTGAATAATTAGTACATTTAAAATATTTCAGTTGACTTTTTTCTCAAAAATAATTTTGATATTTTAGACCTGATTAGGAAAAAAGGACTTTGGTTAGTCTTAGCATATTGACTTAAATATAATACATACATGGAAACTAAATTTTTATGGACTAACAACTGTGATGAGTGGGCTTCTTTAATGAGGATTAAAAAATAAGCATTAGCCTTCAGGATTGTAGGTCAAAAACTATAATGTTCATGCATTTATTAGATGTCTGGTTTAAGCCATTTTCTGTTGCTGTAACAAAATGCTTAATGCTAGATAATTTATAAAGAAAAGAGGTTCATATCGTAATTCTAGTCTAAGAGCACACAGTAGTTCCTATAAGAGTCTTGTGTTGTTTCAATCCATGGCAAAAACTGACAAACAAACAGATACACGCAAAGAAGGCAGCACACAAAGATGACCTCACTTTTTCGCAACCTGCTCTTGTGGTAATCAATCCAATCCCAAGAGAAAGCCATTAATCCCTCATTCCATGAAGACAATTAAATTTTCACATGACTTTCCAAAGGGACAAAGCATGCTCAAATGCCTGGGCCGAATTAATTTTTGAACTTCTGGATATGAGAAAAAGAAATATGAGCTCAACAAAAACAGGACATTCTTCCGTAGGCTTTCAGGAAGGTTTGTCTTCAGGGCGTTATCCCATATTCCATGCCCATAGTTAATGTTGCTCCCAGGTAGGAGGCGAGGAACCAGCCACAGAAAGCTGCTCAGACCCTGCCACACTCTCCAGTTTCTCAGCTGCCCTTCGAAGCTCGTATGAAAGTAGAGTTGCCTCTTAGCTGGGGACCTCACCTCCGGCTGCTATCCCACCTCATGTATCTCCTGCTAAGAGGCCGAGCCACACCCACCATCTGAGCCCTAGGACACCCCCAGAGCCTACTCAGAGTCCAGGCTGCCGGCTCACTGACCCCTTCCCAGCTGACGGATGAATTTCTTTAGGCATCATGAAGCCTCATCACTCACGCGTCATGGCTTTTCCGGGAGTTATTTAACCTCTGTTAACTTTGGTTTCCTCGTCTTCCAGATCTGACATCTACTCATAGCACAGGCGGGCTTTAAGTGAAATAATCATGTCCAGGACTTGCCGTGGCTGCTGGCACATGCTGAGCATTCAGTAACTACTACTGAGTATTACGTGAGGCCACAAGCCCCACGAAGGCAGGGATTGCTGCCTTTTCCAGCCAAAGCTGGAGATCGTTCCTGGTAAACAATAAATGAACTAAATAAGTAAAGGATTTAAGTACTAAAGCATGTAGTCCATTTCAAATGGCACGCTTCCTGACCTCTTACCCACTTTCCTTCTCTGGAAGACACCAGCGGTGCTTTGTTTGGCCACACCCCATAGCACCGTCCCCCACCATCCTGAGTCGATGTCACCTCTCTATTTTCTGAGAGAACAGGGGCTCCCTGGGCTCTCCCTCTCCCACATCCAATGCTGTGCATCCCCACACACGCAGTAAACACCAAGGGTGATGCGCTAGCCCTGCCAGGTCCTTCCAAGAACCACCAGAGACAGATCACTAGCCGGAGCCACAGAGCTCTGACCAAGACTTGGACAAGCACAGAGTCCTGGACCCCCGGTTTTGTTTCATGAGAAAGCACCTGGGTGGGTAAACTTTTAAACTGCACATTTCTGTTAGGTCAGCTGAGATGAGCAAATGACTGAATTTCACACCTTAACCATAGCCAGAGGTCCTTCCTCCTTCTGATGTGAAGTGATTTTTATGTCCAAGAAATAAAAGCTCCCTTGAATTTAAGAACTGATGACAACAGAGCCTGGGAAGAAGGTGGCATGCAGTGGTCACATGACGCTCAGGCTGGGGTGAGGGATGGCAGAAGAGTTGGTATGGAGCTGCCCAAAGGGACATGGTGCCAGCATTACACTTACGGACAACTGCCTGAGGGACCCCCTTCTGTCTCCTCTACCGATGCCCCCAGAAGGATACACCCTGAGCTCTGGGGAGGGGATGTGTGTACAACTGCTTTGCCTAGTTTCCTTGGCAACCATGCAGGATCTGGGAGCTCCAGGATGAGAGGGTGGGGTGTTCCAAATGCAGATGCTGATGTCAGTCAAACGTGGTACCTCCACACCCGAGTTTAACAGCCTCTCGGCTTCCGAAGTTTACACACACACCTCTAACTGTTCATTTCTAATTTGGTGCCAGGTGCCCAAGCAAAGAGCCCTCTGAGAAATGTTATATAATGAATCTCATTTCACCAATGTGAATAGAGACGGGGGCCTGGCGCCACAGGATCCCTAGCACCAAGGACACAGGATGTCCCCTGGTTGGATTTCAGGACTTTATCCAAGTCGATGCACCAAGGGGCATTCATTAATTTTGTATCAGCAGCTTGTGATGAACTGAGACCAAGGGACAGGGAATCTGTCTTCACTTTGGGGACTGAAGGGAATCGGATTCGGGGATCTGGCCTCAGAATGACAACTGCCTAGAAAGTAGAAAGATATAAAATCTCCAGCTTTGAAATGAGTTCTATTCCGAAGCCTCATTTTTGAGTCACTTATTTAGAATTCAGAACCTATTTCCAAAGAAGTCATGTCTGTTATAATAAATGATGATTGGGTTTTTAGGCTAGTCTGCAAAAGCCTATTTAACTCATAATGTACATGAAATGCCATATACATTTGCAATGAAAAGCAATAGAAAAAAATCCTATTGTGATACCAGTAATTAAATGAAAAAGAAAAATAAGAAAAGTGGAAAAAAAAATAGCTTTCTTTCACTTCTTTTGAATGTTAGAACCCAAAGATGGAGGGGGTGGCTGGCCTGGGTTCTGAGGGAGGAGTCACCTGGTATTACTCGGTGACCAAAAAGTCTTTGGGAGAAGAGAAGGAAAGGGGCTTCCTCCCAAGATGTGGGTGCGCTCCCCGGGGTGGGGAGAAGACCATGAACCCACAGCAGCCCGGGTTCCAGTTCCTACCTCTTCCCCTTTGGTGAAGGCGCTGGCCCTCCTGCATCTTGGCTACTTCCCAGCAACCTCGACCAACCACTTTGGGCAGCTGCCTACATGGGAGACACAGTGCCAGCTCCCTTAGCAGAAGGACTTGCTGGTCGGCCTCCTGGAGGGCCGCCGGCCCAGAAGGGAGCAACGTGGCAGGCAGAAAGGCACAGCCGTTTCAGCACAGCTCAGCAAACTCTGCAGGGCAGTTCCTGGAACAGCATCCTCCACGGCGTGGCCCTGCCTCTGCATCCGAGCCTGGCCTCTCCCCGCTGGACACTGGACCCTGAGGCTGATTCCTAGGCAACCCTACCTGTAACAGCCCAGCCTAGATTAGGTAAAGCAGAGACCTTCTCCTGTCTGGGCTCTACCTGCGCAGAGCCTCAATCAGCTCAGAAGTCTAGCAACACCCCAGGTATAGTGCTGGGATTGGGGCTGCTGGGAGCCCAGGGTCAGAAAGATGGGCAAGGGCATGGAGCACTCACAAAAACATGTCCTATCCCCTGTCTCAGCTATTTTCTCATCTCTGAGACACAGTACCCAGCACCCAGAACTTAACAGAGGAAAGGCTTATTTTGGCTCACGCTTTGCTGAGGTTTGAGCCCATAGTCAGGAGGTTTCAAAGCTGGGTGGCATAGCACAAGGACACTGAAGGGGGGAAGCAGCTTGGGGCATAGCAGTAGGAAGCAGGGATCAGGGAGGGAGAAGGGATGAACTCAGCCTTCCAGGCCACACCCCCAGTGCTCCACCTCTGGCTAAGCTCCACCCCCATCACCACGCTTGGTTACAAACTCATCAGTAGACCAGTAAGTATCACAGCCCACAATCCAGTCACCTCCCAAAGCCTGTCGATGAGCTCATGAGGCTTAAGAGAACCTCTAGATACAAACTCCAACACTCCCTGAAAATGGCCAGGCATGGGGATAAGCTACAAGGCTGTGCTTTTAGTGTACATGTGTTCAGAATGAAGAGTACATACTGTAGAAATAAAATCTATATAAGAAGCAGAGGATTATTTGTTTGGAACTCTTCTGTCCTGTATTTAATTCATATTAAGTAACCCTTGAAATTTAGTTTCTTGGTTGAAATAGTCCTATTTCAAGTACTCAATAGACACATGTGGGTTGTGGCTACTACCCAGTTCAGATTTGTATTACTACAAGAAACTATCGCATAGCACTAATTGCAGTACTGGGTTATGAAAGATCTAAAAATGCTTGAATTACATTCCATATCAACTCTCCAAGGAAGGATTCCCAGATAGACATGCACAGATAGTGAAGCAAGACAGGTATGGTACCACTAAGCTCTGAGGGAGGAGTCACCTCATATTACTCGGTGACTGAAAGTCTCTGGGAGAAGAGAAGGAAAGGGGCCCCCTCCCAACATGTGGGTGAGCTCCCCGGGGTGGGGAGAAGACTGTGAACCCATAGCAGCCTTCCCCTACCTCCCACCCAACCCAGCACCTAGAACTGTAGGTTGAGTTCCATGGAGGACAACCAGAAAGACCCAGAGCCATGGAGGCCTCTTGGCTTATTGTGCCATTGAGCTCAAACCACAGCTAAATTTCAGGGAAAGACAGCAAAGATTGCAAATAGCAAATAACATAAGGACAAAGATCGGCTCAAAAACTCATCTGCAGAGGCCCCCAACGTGTGACCCATGCACCTCAGCTCCACCAGGTAGCTGCTCTGCAGCTCCCTTCACAATATGCCACGCTGTCGCCAGCAACAACAACGCGGGTAACCCCACTGTGGGACGATGCTGATACGGCTCAAACTAGTCAACTCATGCGGCCTTTCTTCTCAGGCATGAGCAGAGAAATCCGGCCCCTCCCCCAGAAGCCCACTGCTGCCTGTCACTGGCTGGCTCCACAATGGATGGCGCTTGAGCCTACACCCTCAGCTGTGCGTGGGGCCTCTCTAGGAGACCCCACGCTAGCACTGGCTTTCACTGGGGAGCTGGTTCTGGCTTTCCGCCCTTTCTCTTCACCTGTACTGCCGCTCTGCACATTGGCCCAGCAGTAGGCCTTATGTTCCACCTCTTCCCCATGGTCCAGGTGATACCCAGGCCTCACATTGGCTCCCAAAGGGATTCAGGGCAGGCTCAGCTGCAGCTTCCCTGTCACCCATGGGGGATCCTAAGCAATTTGCAACTCTTGCTCTCTCTTACTTGGTGACATAATATTGGCAGAATCCACAACCACAGCTGTCTCCGGCTCCATGGGCCACCTTGGCAATCAGTGCAAACAGAGGAGTAGCCATTCCCTCGTGGGGAAATGTTACCCACACAGCCCCCCCACCCCATACCCCCCCCCAACAGTGGCTGCTTTCCTCTGCCTGGGCCCTCCTTTCTCTACACCCCCACCAGTCACACAGTATCTCCCCTTTGGAATGTGTTTCCACTTCCGGAACATTAGAGCATCTACTGACAGCGCATATTGGGGGGCTACAGTTTTCCTAAAAAGCAGGGCTGGCCCACCAAAGACAGGTAAGATTTTGGCTCTCTTCTCTACAGCATCAGCTCACACTGTGCTTCTCTTCAAAGCTCTCCACCGTGACTTTTTAGACACCATGTATATAAATCTTCTTTTACAGACTCGTATTATTGTTCAAACAGAGTTCTTACTGGACACAACTGATAAATTAGAAGGCTGCTTCAGCGGCTGCTCTCCCACTGAGGATCTCAAACGCTGATGATTTTCTGCTCTGCAGCTCCTTTCACAATATGCCACGCTGTTGCCATCAAATACCGCTCCCGGCTCCTTTCTACTCCCACTCGGTAAACACCTGAGATGAGCTCCCACCACGCACACCTGTGCCGACACCCGATCCTCCGACACATAGCTACGTCCAAGCCAGACTCGCCTGCACAGGTCAGGTTGCCCAGAGTCAGACAGCAAAGCCCCTAAGTCCATGAAATATCACCTCAGAGACGCGTCCCCCAGGCCCCATGGAAACTTTAGGGCCTGAGACAGCTCCCGTGCCCCAGTACGATAGCACCTCAGTGTTGTCGGCATCTGACTTGGCAGTTACCAACAGATTTTTGCACGAATCATTTTGTTCAATTTAAACTGCACAGCAACCCTCAAGGCAGTCATTATTACTTTCATTTTACAGATGGGTGTACTGCATTCAAAACACTGAAACACTCTGCCCAAGGCCCTAGGCCTACAATATGGCAGAGCTGGAACTTGGCTCAATGTCCCCTGCACTTGGTGGGGCTTGAAGTCTATTCTTTTTTTTTTTTTTTTTTTTTTTTTTTTTTTTTTTTTTTTTTTTTTTTTACATTTTTTTTTAATTTTATTTATTTATTTATTTGTTTGCTTGTTGTGTTTGTTTGTTTCTTTATTTATTCATTTTGTGGCTGGCTCAGCCTGCCCTGGTGGTGGCGCTGGCGCAGCATGTGGTACCGGGGATCGAACTGCAGTCCCCGCAGTTGCCTGAGCCCTCCTAAGCAGGCGCTTTAGACCACTGAACCATCTCACCGGCCCCTTGAAGTCTATTCTGAATGAGGGAGGTCTGTGGAAGACACAAGACAGAGGATCGAGGTGAGAGACTAGTGCGACTGTGTTAAAACACAGAATGCAAGAAAGGGAAATGCACTCCGCCCCTTCTGTGCTGTTTTATTCAACCAACAATGAGATACAGGGGTAGAAAGAAAATTTTCAAAGCTATAAGCACATAAAAACCATCCATAAATGAAAGTCCTGCTTCTCTGTGAGGAATGCAACATTCTCTCTTCCACTTCTCACGCAAAGCCTACCCTTGCTCTCTCCTGCCTAGGCCTTCTCTAGCTACAAAAGCCTGCATCAAAGCCCTCCAAAGCAAGGGTTCATTCCTGAACTTTAAGGCGATTAGAACCACACAGGTTCCCAGCTGCACCACCAGAGATTCTAACCCAGTATATGTGGAATACTGCCTGTGAATCTGCATTATTAACCAGTTGGCATGCTGCTACTGGGTCACGAACTACCTTTAGGTACCACTGGTCTTAACTCTGGTAAACAATTACCAGGACAAGTTAGAACTTGGCTTTTAGGGACACCATCTCTGTTCCCAGCCACTTCCCCTCTGCCCTCCCCATAGTCTGACCCCTATTCAGAATCCCAAAAAATAAAAATAAAAAGAGAATTGCAGGGGCCGGCGAGATGGCTCAGTGGTCTAAAGCGCCTGCTTAGAAAAGCTTAGGCCTGCATAGGGACCACGGTTCGATCCTCGGAACCACATGCTGCGCCAGCCCCACTCCAGGCAGGCTGAGCCGGCCATAACATGAGTGAGTGAATGGATGAATAAATAAAATAAATAAATAATTCTTTAAAAAAAAAAGAATTGCAACCCCCATATTCAGGACCAATCCTGATCCCATTTTGGGCCTCTTGCCCCATTAGCACTTTTGCCCTATGTACCCTATAACTGGCTTTTCAACCTTGGCTCTCTTTCGCCTACTCTTCTGTCTCTCTCTCTCTCTCTCTCTCTCTCTCTCTCTCTCTATATATATATATATATATATATATATATATATATATATAATTATGGCCGGCTCAGCCTGCCCTGGAGGTGGGGCTGGAGCAGCATGTGGTGCCAGGGATCAAACCACAGTCCCTGCGGTTGCCTATGCTTGCTAAGCAGGCACTTTAGACTACTGAGCCATCTCGTCGGCCCCCTCTTCCTCCTTGATAGTCTGGATTTCTCACAAACTTGTGGCTTTACCTCCCCTTCCAACCTTCCTGAGATTTGACCAAACAGACCTGGACCTCCAAGCAGCACCTCCTGTCCACATATCTGCTGCTCACTCCACTGCCTTGATGCTGGCTGTCTGCTTGCCCAGATATCCATGTTTGCCTAACCAAGATCTCCTTTCACTGTCTTTGCTAGAAAACTCCACTCCTAGCAGCGTCCCTTCTCACTGTGGCAGCTTGCCTGGATGCGGAACTCTGGTTGTTCTTAGAACCACCTACCATACTGTTTCCTTTTCAGCACTAGATAGTGGACAGCTCCCCTAAAGGGCGGAGATGAGACAGATCTGAAACCTCCCCCCACTTTTTCCTCACCGTAATCAATAGGCCATACCTCTGTAATATGATAGTTTTATATTATATTCTACTTTTATCTCCTGTACAAGGAATCCTTGCTGATTTGAGTAGGGAAGTTGGAATCCACAGTGCACCCAGGTTAGTAACATTAGCCTTTACTCTCCGGGCAGTCAGTAAACAGTAAGCAACAACCCAGTTGAGCCCTCCCCTGGTTGACACCTAGAAATCCTGTTTATCATCCAATTTTGAAAGAAGAATACCTTTTCCCATCCCCTCCAGCACCTCTCACTGGGGCTCTCCGTGCAGGCACTCCATGAATATTGAATGAATCAGAGAACAAATGGATGAGAGGAGCCACTGCGGCTGTGCTCAGTTCTCCTTGGTGGAACCCACATCGGCACGCTCGGCCAGGAGCAAACGACCTCCGATCTGCAGAAGCTGAGGCAATGCCTCCAGGCCAGGCTTCCAACTAATTCCCAACACAAAATTGAACCTGCACATTCCGATGAATTGTGGCTGGAAGACTGCAATTACACCAGCACAGCGGTGCTTGCATTTTTTTTCCTATACATGAATGTTCTACACACCAAAGACTACATTGTGCTCCACCGCTACTCCAGGCCTCCTTCCTCTGCTGGCAGCTCACCACCTCAAAAGTAAATTCCCCCTTTGTCTACTTCATTTCCATCAAAGGTCCCTGGCCAGGCCAGCTCTCTCAGTAGGTGCAATCAACAGCTGCATGTGTAAAGCACGCCCATCTACCTGTAATCATCTCCCCATCCTTTCCTTATGTGCATCTCTGAAGCACTGAAAGAATAATATCCAGGGAAGGTACCCAATGTATTAATGCTTCAGCACAAGAGGTTCATCAAAGTAGCGAACTTGTTCTCCAGCAGAAGCCTGAGGAAGAAGGATGACACAGAGGTGGATTTCAGCAGGCAGAAGAGCTGCACAGGCGAAGAAATATCCCCACATGAGTTACGCTGCAAGGGCAGGTCAGGTGCTTTAAGGGGTTTATGTTCTCCACCTGGTGTGCTGCAGTAACACCACAAGGGCTTCAGGAGGACAGGGACAGAGCAGCCCATGCACTGCAGGCTGTGGGTACCCCAAAAGGTTTACAATGTTCCCGCAGGAGCTGGGCCAGAGATGTGGAATGCATTCCACAGAGCAAAGACTTTCTGTTGCCGGGCAACATATGGTGCGGCTGTGTTGCTTGAGTTTTGGTGCCACCAAGCTTCCCAGTTCTGCAGACGGTCTCTTGCTACTGACGACCCCTATGGACACCAACCTCTCGCATGCAGCTCCCAAAAGATTGCCCAAGGTAAGAGCTGGGCTCAGTCAGAAGGAAGTAGGAGAAAGAAGCCTTGGAAGTCTGGGGCATTTACCTCATTAGGCTGTTTTACATAACTCCAGCCAAAAACAGAAAGAAGAAAACAGCTGGAGGGCGGAGTTCAGACGTGGCTCCTGAGTTCTACATCCCCAGACTCCTGAGGTTGAGGTGTGCTCTATAGACAGCCCCTTCCTTCCTGACCAGGTTACCTTATCTGCAAAGGAGTTGTAACAATGTAGACTGGGCTCCCAGATCGCCTCTAAGCAGCATTACCACTTACATGTACAAAGAGACAGATACCACTGTGCTCATTGGCAGTTCTGTCCTAAGCCTTTTGGTCTACAGCATTCATCTGATCCTAAGTAGGGACAGCTGGGAGAAAGGGACCAGGAGTCCAATCTGCTCATAGGTGAGTAGAAGAAAGGGGAGAGAGAAGGTGGTTGTGGGTGTGCAGGCTGGGCCAGGAACTCTCAGGTCAGTCCACTGGAGAAGGGAGCCCCGGTGCCACTGGGCAAATATCCGATAGAAGTCCATGGCCACAAGGCTGATGCCAGTAGAGAGAAGGGCAAGGAGCTCCCTGGGGTTCAAGAGATGGATAGGACCACGGGCGACTGGAGGGCGTCTACGGAGCACTAGGGAGATGGATTCAGCAAGAGGGAAGAAGAGGGCACAGGAGGGGCCGGTGAGGAGGCCAGACAGGGCGCAGCCCAGCAGGATGAAGTACAAGCTCCACACCCTCATCTGCAGCACAGCAGAGGGATCCGCGGGCTTCTTGTCACATACCAGTGGGTGGGACTGGCCCCCAAGACTGAGCTGACCTGCAGGCATGAGTCAGAGAGAAGAGCTTCCGGGACTGCAAAGGCTCTCATCCACCTCCAGCAAGCAAAACATTCTGGGCTGGGACTCCCTGGCCCTCTCTGGGGCCATCAAAATGCCCTTGCTGGGGCTGGCGAGATAGCTCAGTGGTCTAAAGCACCTGCTTAGGCAAGCTTAGGCAACTGCAGGGACTGCGGTTCAGTCCCTGGCACCACATGCTGCGCCAGCACCACCCCCAGGGCAGGCTGAGCTGGCCATAACATAAATAAAAAATGTAATCAAAAAATGCCCTTGCTCGATCACAGACCGTCTCCGTGTCTATCATCCTTGTCCCTCACTTCTTCCTCTCCCATCTAGCTAGCTTGACTTTCACTACAACCTCTGCACACAGCTTGAGGGTAGCTGTTCAGCACCCATGTTCTCTGCCCTGCTAGCAACACGGTCCCTGGGTGGGGCAGAGGTCAGAGGTGTAGGACCCCCATGCTGTGGACAGAGGCAGCTGCTCCACTGGGTCCCACTCTTGGTCCTCAGCAGGTGCCTCTCCAGAAAACACCATCCAAGCCAGGGTGGGAACCTTGAGTGAGCCTATGGTTCAGATGGGAAGTCAGGAGAGGAAGGCATATCTCTCTCTCTCTCTCTCTCTCTCCTCTCTCTCTCTCTCTCTTCCTCTCCCTCTCTTCTTCTCTCTCTCCCTCCCTCCCTCACCACCAGCTGGATATGTGCCATGTGACCATCCAATCTAATTAGCTGAACCCTCAGTCTTGACAGAGGCTTAAAAAAAAAAAAGAAAAAATCCCTCACTTCCTTGGCTTGCAGCCTCTCAAAAGATAACAGAGATCTGATCACAGCAAAATGGAGCCTCAGCTCCCCAATTCTCACATCCAGCAGCAATCAACTTTGAGCTCAAATCTCCATCTTACCCATGCCAAGTAGAATAAGAAAATCTGGGTTCGAAAGCACAGCTACAGCGAGCCTCAGGGATCCAAATGAGAAAGTTAGCCACACCTATCCCACCCCCAGGCCCTGCCCAGTGGGTCAGGAGACAGCCCAAGGAAGGACCTCTCCCACACCTTCCTGCAGGCGTCTGCCAAGGGGCTTCAGGCAGGCTCTGTCACCACGGTCCTGCCAGTCCACTTTGGCTGCCGGTTTCCAATCCCTGGCCACCCAGCCTCCCCCACTAGTCTTCCCTTCCCCTGGAAAGAGCAAGTGTCCAGGCTGCAGGCCACAGGCCACTGTGCCAGAAAGGACACTGGCACTCAGAATGGCCTCTGGGGCTTTTGGAGGTGGCCTGAGGATGCAGAATTCTCCAAACAGGTGTGGCCACCTCAGGCTGGAATGCGAGTTGTAAAGAGCCTGTGGGGACATGTTGTAGTCAGCAGAGGGAACAGCACCACTGAGGGTGCCCTCGAGTGCCCCCGCAGCACCAGCCAGCTTCCCTGGCCACTCCAGTCATGCATAACCAGCTTCTGTCCCAGACAAAGCATTAAACCAGACAACCCAGCCAAATAGGGCCTCTGCCAAGTTCACCTCCCAAGACTGCCTGTCCCCTCCCCGCTGGCCAGGGACACTCTCTTGCCCTTCTCCAGCTCTGAAAAGGACAGGAAGATCTGGGTGTGTAGCCCACAGAGGCACCTGTCCCACCCCTGCCACCCACCTAGGACCAAAGAGAAGAAGCAGCGATGGGTGGACTGAGGACACACTCCTGGCTCATCGAGGACGTCTGCCTTTCTCTAGGGAAGGAGAAAGGAAAAGGCTTCCATAGTGCCTCTCCAGCAGCCCGTCCAGGGAACGAGGCATTTAAACCTCGGGCCACCCTCGACTCCCCATGCACACACATGTACATGTGCACATGGCCTCCGCCACCTCTGAAGCTTAACCCTTTACACTTGGATCTGGGAGTCTCATGGTCAGTCCACCGATGGTCCCCCTGCTTCCACCGGGCTATGAGGCCCTTGACTCACAGCTCTGCAGTGAAGTCTCCCATGGGTGAGTTCAACTTCCCCAAAACCAACAGTTGCATACCAAATTGTGCTTTTTCCTATTTGAAAACATCTTCCCCACCATAGTGGTTGATGCTCAGGTCCATGCAAATTCCTGATGAAAAGAATATAACCCGGGGTTAACCAAAGTCTAAGTACTTGCCAGAACAGTCCATTGGCTTTCCTTGGGCAAAAATTAATCTACTGAGAAAGATTACAGAAAGTAAAATGCTATGGTCAAATTATAAAATGATAACTAACCTAATATCAAAATGAATTTATTCATTTGATCTCAGATATTAAAGAATGCAGAACTCTCAAAACAAGCAAAGAAATCAGGGGAATTTGTTTCATTTTTCAACGCTCGGTAATAGGAGTCTGCTTATCTTTAACTGCTGTCGCTTGATGTCAAAAGGGGTTTCCATGCCCACTTCCCACCTAATTTCATCAACACTTGACCTTTGAAAATTAACATGGACACTCACTGTCCTTCCCCCTCATGCCGGCTTTCGCGATCACACTTAGTGCCAGCTTCAGTTGTGACAAATGTTCACCTGCCCTCTAGCTCAAAATAGCCATCATGGAATTCAGACATGGCAAATGCTCTCTGCCAGTTTAATAGCCCATTAGCCAACTTCGTGAAAGAGGCAGATGAATGCCTTACCAAAGAGTAACATCAGTTCACCCAACACCGCACGCGGGAGACCTTTCCATCTATCAACCGTTCCCATGGCTTTTATCAGTCAAAAATAGACCAATTCACAGCACACGTACACATTAGATTTTTCAGAACCCAACAGTACTACAGTTGGAGAACGAACTCCCTGGAGACATCCAAGGCTCAAAGAGGGCCCCCCAAGCTTCTCTGTCTTTGCTGCTGCCGTGTGACATGTTTTGCGTGACACCTCCAGTGGGTGAGCTCTTTGCATTCCAGGCATGTACGGGGTTCACAGCTAGAAGAGCTCTACCAGGTTTCCCCTGAAGTGTATCTGCAATTTACACCAAAATAATTCTCCTTGCTGAAAATTTCAAACTATCTTAATTGCTTGAAGCAATTCTCCTATATTGTAATTACCTCATTGCCTTGTAATTATTTGCTTTGTGAATGTCTCTCCGCCCCAATCTTCTCCGCCCCCCAACTCAAGCTCCTTAAAAGAGCTCCCCCAGTGGCCTTGCTATCTACCATGTCTGGCACTTACAAGAAACTCAGTAGCTTAGGTTAAGCAGAGTTCATGTGAACTGAAATTTCAATGTCAATAACTTCCTCCTCCTTGGATTCTGAAACCCATGAGGAGCCCTAAAATCTGTTATAGTTAAGTGGCTGATCAACAGGACTTACATATTGTAAAAATCTCTTTTAGGCTTCTATTGAGTGACTATACTAGACCAGTATATTATGAGGAAATAAGTAGTTATTGTCATTCGTTTCTATATTTGGGTCCTTACATATCTACTTCCATAAAGAAATTAATAACCCCAATTATTAGAGTCTCTAAAGCAAATCTCGCATTAAAAGGATGTGGCATGGTTAACTCAATGTCTCCGACATGGATTGCTCTTGAAGTTCTTTGTGCCCATGTGCTGGTGCCCCTAGCAATGGCTACAGGTTGTGTGGAGCAGTCCGGTTACCGCCAGCCCATCTGCTGGCACCTGCTCCCCGCCTGCAAGCCAGAAGCACTGGGTGAGCACCGTTTAGACTCCCGCAGTTTTTTTTTTTTTTTTCTTTCCCCTAAAACCAGTGAATGATAGTTCTATTTTGTTCAGTTTTCCTTACCTCTCATACCTCCCCACTCTTCATGCCACACCATGGATGGTTCAAGCCAAATCAAAAAGTGCACCCTGTACCCGCAAACAAAACTAGGCACCAATAAAGAAAGACATTTCAGCCCAAACAGCTGTTGCCTTCAAATTCCTCACATAAGGGATTCCTGATATCAAGACAATAAAACACTCCTTTGCCGAGAAGTGTAAACTGAATCTTCACTCTGGCTTGTTGAGTGAAAGAAAAAAAAAAAAAAAGGTAGAAAAGGAACACTTGACCCGTGCAAGAGACAAGGCAAGGTGCTTACTCACAATTGAGTCAGCAAGAGGATCGATGCCAGCACAGAGGGAGATGCGTGCGCCACAGACAGGCAACGGATCCCCACGGGGCAGAGAACAAAAATAGCCAGCCAGCTCCGTTGGCTCGTTAAGTCACCCTCTTATCGTAATTTAAGTCCTAATGATCCCTGGCTGAGAAATACCCTAACCGACAGGAGCAAGTACAGATTTTGGTCTGTACTAAGCAATCACAGGTGAGCCATGGCCCGAAGCCCATAATTGGAGATTTGGGGTTGAGGCAAGATCCACCTGCGTCACACCCCACTCAGGTGCAAGTCCCCAAAGTTCTGCCGCCTGCACCCACTGGTTCCTTTTGCCCTTTACAAATGATTGCAAGGCACTAGCAGTTTGCCATGATAATATTCCTAGAAACCTGGAGACACACCGGAGTTAAATCCCACAAGCAAGTTCAGTTGGCTACGTGAACTCTTAAATGCCTACCAGGAAGGTGCAGTAAGGTCATTACCAGACTGTGGCTTGTTTTGGTTTGAATGCTGGTTTTTTTTAAAAGCTCCCCAAATCTATAATCCAACCAAAACTGAGGCAATTCTGCCAGGCACAATGTCCTGAGACTGTCCACAGCTCCCAGAAGGTGGAGCACCCAGTGCCCCAAACCCCTCGAGGGGTAACGTCACACACAGTCGCAGCCACCAAGGCTGAGGCGTACTCACGTAGGGCATGCCACTCGTCCTGACGGATGGTCTTCGTGATGTTGAACGTGAGGTTCCTGGGAATGGTTGCTGAGGAGTAGTGATACTTGATGTACGTGCATCGCTCGATTTCTCCTGGAAAAGAGAGGGACCCAAGTGTTAATGACATTGTGACCGTGTCCAGAGCAGCTCTGGGATCCATCTTGCCAGCCTGGAGAGACAGATTTGCTTCATGGAGGGCTTTGTGATGTCTGGTTTATATAAGACAGCTGCTCTGGCTCAAAAAGAGGAAGAGAAAAGAACCTCAAAGACCTTTGATTTATTTTTAAAAATGTATCTGTAAGATAGAGGTGGAAAAAGCCAACATTTAGGCTGCTAGCTTTTTTTGTTTTGTTTTGTTTTGGTTTTTTTTTGTTTTTAAAGGGAATACCATTGTTTTTCAACCCTTCTTAATAATACCAACTTTCAAATTGAAGTTTGGCATCAAAACACATCAACACTTTCCACCCAGGACCAAGAGAGGCCAGGCTGGGCCTTTGTGCTAACATTTGCTTTTAGTAGAAATGCTGCCTTTCAGCCCTCTGCACAAGGAGCTGGGCTAGAGGAAATCCCTTCCCTTTTTTCTCTCCAGCCTCCCCAGTTCTCCCCAACCTCACCTCTGACCATAAAGTACTCAAGTCAGTTTCCCACTCTTTTAGCTAGTCTCTTCTCAGACTTCTGGACACAGTTGTGGTACCTTAACTCAACACCCAGTCCAATGTATTGTCAAATCAGAGCAGACTTTGCCAGTCAAATCATTATTTTAGGGCCAAGATGCTCAAAGTGTGACCTTGGGACCAGCAGCACTAACATTCCCCAGGAACTTGCGACAACTTGCGACATGTGCAACTTCTCAGGCCCAATCCCAGACATCCCCAAGCCAAAACCTCCAAGGTAAAGCCAAGCTGAGTTTTATTAAGCCTTCCAGCTGATTCTGTTCTGTGCTTAAGTTTTTAGAACTGCTGCCCTGGAGAATCTTAACAGAATTACCAACATATCAATTCAAAACTCCACAGTGTTTGCAAATTCCAAAAGGAAGACCTGATTCAGAGTTCCCCCCTTGTTACATTTGGTCTCCTGCAGGCATTGCTATTCCAATTGCTTATATCTGGGGAATATTAAAACTCAAAGTCAGGGCATTGTAAAGAATCAGGAAAGGAGTGATTTTTAAAGGTTAGGGGTTTTGAAACTTGGCTTTGCACCTGAATGGATTTTGATGGTAATCCATTTTGCACCCCACTGGTTTTCAATTTATAACGGGTGGCACCTGATTGAATTGTTTGCCCCCCCCCCCCTTCTGGCCCACTGTCAGCAGGGAATCTGGCAATTGGTGGAGTGCAATAATTTAGATGGTGCCTTGTGAAACCGATGCTTTATTGTAAATCATATCTGGACAACTGCCCAGTTCCCAGTTACTGGTGGACATTCCTCAAATGGGACAGACTCTATTTGAAGAGACAAAGATTTGGAAAGTGGTACGAACTCTTCACCTTTACTTTTTCAAACTTCCTGTGTCTGTGTTCTCAGCCCACAGATCTCCTACAGCCTCTCTCAGGCCCCCAGCTTCCCCCAAGCACACCTCCTGCCCTTCCCTGCCTTCTGTCATCCTACTTCCTTGACTTGTAGAACTTCAAAAGGTATCTAGTGTAATGTTCACTTCTCCCACTCAAACTAACCCAAATTCCATCACAGTCCACAAATAGCATCACTCTGCATCGAGGCTACAGGAGCAGCCCCAATACCTCTTGCTCCCTAATGGTGACACCTCTTGCTGACATCAAAGGGTCACCAGATACTGTCAGTGCTATTCCAGAAATCTCCCTGGAGCCTGGAGTCTCCTCTCAGCCCCCACTTCCTCCACGGCAGTTGTCCTAATATGACGACGCGCATACTAACGATGTTCCAAAGCCAGGCTGAGGGTATGATGCCTAAGAAAGCACCCCCTTGCTGATGCCACCGCCATCTTCATCTGGAAAGTGTACGCTACCATGTTCACAGTGACAACGTCACCTAACAATAGATTTCTCAAATGGGTCTCCATTGTTCAGTGACACCTGACTACAGTGACCTATCTCAATGAACAATTACAGTTGGTGGGAACTTAGTAGTAGAAACGTGCCAGCAGCTTTATGGGCCAGTGGTTCCCAACTTTACACATGCATGAAGCCCACAGAGATGATACTTAGACGACACCCTGGGATAAACAGACAAAGTAGCTCCTGACCAGGCACCCTGAGAAGCCAGCATTCACAACACCTGTGGGATCCATTCCTGGGATCACACTTGTCTCACCACTCAGAAGACTCCATGATGGAACTGCAGGTACCACTATCTCTTTTTTAAAAATGAAAAAGATCCACTTCAGATTAAGTGACCTCCCTCAGGACATACTCATGCCAGGATTAGAACTCAGGGTTGTTCAACAACAGTCTCCCTTTCCGAGGCCACCCTCTGCTCAGAGGCCTCCACTGGCCTTTGTGCACCACAGAGAAACCCCACACTCCTCAGCCATTAATCCCCCCAAGCTCTACCCAGCTCCCCACTGGCCCCAGCCTTCCCACCCCCAAGCTGCTGCTGGGTAGACCTTCCCTCAGCACCCTGAGTGGGCCTCAGCCCTTTACATTTGTCTCCAGCTCCTCCCTGCTTGTCTCCTGAGGAAGAAGATTGTCATCAGTAGGGGTGCAAATGGCAGCTCCCAGAAAAACAACCTTGCACTAGGAGATGCCCAGCAGCCCCCAACAGGAGCACTCACCCAGGCTTCTCCCTCCTCGCCTCCGCTCCCTGAGCCTCCTCCTTACAAACGGTACCACAGGCTGTGATTTATCTGTTTACATGCCTCACTCCTCCACTAGATTATGAGTTCCTCAAGGGCAGGGACGTCGTCTTATTCATTTATCTTTATCTCCCAGCCCCCAACACAACAAGGTAAGCACCTCTCCCGAGCGCTCCAAATGCAGGCGTGAAGAATAGGAGATGGCCTTGGTAAGACTACAGTGGCGAAGAAACCAATCGTTTTTATTAAATGCAGGGAAATAATTGAGGCAAATAGAATGTAATCTGTGAAAGGACATGACTGCCGCAGAACTGAGGAGCCTTCAGCTGAATCTGGTCCCTGTCTGGACAATGTACGGAAAGGCAATCAATCACAGTGAGGTAGGAGAAAGCCTAACGTGATCCCAGAATAGCGTCTTGTGCTACTGAGCAAATGTAACCCAAGGGGCAACTAGGTCAGTTGTTTTAGGGGCTGAAAGGGTGGGGGAGTGTAGAAAAGAAGAGAGCGAGAGTAGAAGGCAGTAACAAGAATGCCAACAGCCACTGCTTTGGACAGGTACGGCTGGGCAGGTTGTGCCCCACACAAGGGCATTTCCTGAATGCTTGGGTGCTGCAATCAAGCTGCTGTTCTCTTTGCCCAACTCTGCACCCTGGTAAGGTGGAGGTCAGGACTGTCTTTGCCCGAGGTAATTACTTCATGTAATCTGTACAACAGTGCCATAGAAACTAGCCACTGTCCTACATGTAGTCACGTCAAGATCAAACAAAACACTCCCCAGACCCAGCCTGAGAGCACAAAACCAGATTTCACTGGTGATGGCCAGATTTGTACCTGTCACTGTGTCTGACAGAAGTTCCTGATTTCTTAGCTCAGGTCAGGCTCTTTCGGTCTCAACACAAACTCAACAAGTTGTCACACGCAGGCTCCCAGGCAGCTAGAGCCAGCTCTCTGAACTCCCACGTCTGCGGCCCATGCAGGCAAAGAGCGAGGAGGCCACGTGACCCTCAGCAAGAGCAAGAAACCAGGGAACAGGCAATGACAGAGGGCAGGGGACCTGCCTGGGGCAGCAGGAACAGCCCCGCTGGAAGCCCTCACTGTTTGCTTTTCAGGGATTTTAACATCCTGCTTTTGATAGCAATTAAATTTGAAAGATTCAAATATTGCCTGAGAAGAAAGGCAAAATATTTATCCATGTGTCTGCAGGTCCTGTCAGTGTGCTGGGCTTTTGTAAATACAGGCACCATCTGGGTACCCAATACGTGTGCCCAGAACGTGGGCTTCCTAATGCAAGCAGGTTTTTCTGCAACAAAAGAAGTGGATGGGCTACCTGGAGCATGATAGGGAAGCCCATAGCCCTATCTGGAAGAGGTCAAACCCACCTGCATCCCAGCTCAGGTTCTCAGTTGTCCCCTCAGGAAGCTGCAGCAGGGGCAGAAGTGGATCTTGATCATGCTATCTCCTGAGTTGGGGATCAGCCTACCAGCCAGTCAGACTCCCAGCAAAACATGTAGTGGTACCACACAAGTAACCAAGGACAGTTCTTTTTTTTTTTTTCTTTTTTAATTTTATTTATTTATTTGTTTGCTTGTTTCTTTATTTATTTTTTATGGCTGGCTCAGCCCGCCCTGGTGGTGGGGCTGGTGCAGCATATGGTGCCGGGGATCGAACAGCAGTCCCTACAGTTGCCTGAGCTTTCCTAAGCAGGCGCTTGAGACCACTGAACCATCTCGCCGGCCCCAAGGACAGTTCTTCAAAAGGACAATTTAACTCAATAACCTGATCGAGAACTGGGCAAAGAAGTAGAACAGACATTTATCGAATGAAGATACTTAAATGATCAACAGCTACACGAAAAGATGCTCCGAATCACAAAGCACCAGGGAAATGCAAATCAAGACCACAACGAGGTATCACCTACACCTGTCAGGATGGCTGCTCTCCAAAACAAAAAGCAAAGGAGAGGGAGAGAGAAGATAACAAGGGTTGGCAAGGAGGCAGAGAAATGGAAACTCTCATACATTCACATGGGCATACATGCTGGCTAGACCACCATGGAAAACAGTATGGAGGCTCCTCGAAGATGGAAAGTAGAACACTACCATGTGATCCGGTAGTCTCACCTGTAAGCATAAATCCCCCAAAAATCAGTAGCTGAAAGAGATAGCTGCACACCCGTATTTATTACAGCGTTATTTACAACACCCAAGATAGGCGTGTCTATCAATGGGTGGGTGAGTGAATAAATAAAATGTGATGATTTTGGTAAGCACATCCGAATATTACTCGGCAATTTTTTTAAAGGAGATGCTGCTATACATGACAACCTGGAAGAATCAAATTCTGTAAATTCCACTTACGTGCGGTATCTTGAACACAGGCATAGGAGAGTGGGCAGCAGAGGTTAGGGGAGTTGGAAATGAGATGTTCTACAGATATAAAACATGCACTGTGGAAGATAAGAAAGTTCTAGAAATCTGCCATACCACATTGTGCCTATAGGTAGCAACACTTAATTGTGCACTTAAAAATCAAAGGAGGCAGAGAATTTTCACAGGGTGTAGAGCCCAGAGCAGGAGGGTGGAAAGGCCCAGGGGCTGATAACAGAAAGAGCTGCCGTAACCCTTGGGTCCTCAGGCAGCAGAGGCCAGAAGCTTCTGGAGCCGTCACCAGAGCTGGGGAAGGTGGCCATATGCAGGGAGGAACACAGCCAGCTTGGCATGAGGTAGCAGGAAAGAAACACTCAGCCTCCTACCTCCTACCTTCTACCTCCTACGGCTCCTACCTTCCACTGTGGTGCCCGGCCTGAGGGGAACCTGGGGAGCTTGGAGCAGTGAGGAAGCAGAGCCAGGCCAAGGGTGGCAGCCGGAGTCCACCTCAGTCCTCTTTCCCTCCTCCTCTTGCATCTACCTGAGCCTCCACGGCAAAGGGAACCCGGATGAGGAGAGGTTGTCCATTCTTTTCTTCCACCACAAGTCTTACGAGACCCAGGGCCTACGTGTGGTCCAAAGTTAGTGCTTATTATCAATGGCTGCCCCAAGACCGCTCTAAAGAAACAGGACACAGGAAGTCAGAAATAATATTAGCAAATATCTATGTGGCTGCTAGAAATGTAGGTCACCATCCATAGAGAACTTCCTTTAATATACCAGGGATTGCACCCAGGTCCTCGGCACTGAGCTGCATTGCCAGCCATTTTTGATTTTTTGAGACAGGGTCTCTGTACGTCACTAAATTGCCCAAGCTGGCCTTGAACTTTCGATCCTCCAGCTTCAGCCTCCCAGAGCAAAGGGAATCACAGGTGTGGGCCACCACATGACAACCGGAGGAAGCAATGACGAGAGTAGAACAAGAGCTCGACACAGGAGGAAAAAATGAAGACAGAGATTGGGGTAAGAAGAAGCCAAGTGCGCTGGTGCTGAGCTCTGGATTACGGTCACACCATACAACAGCAGCAGGATAGACACGTGTAGGGATTTAGCGAGCCACATTGTGTAGTCTCCTAAGTCCTTGTCAAGGGAGACTTCACATGAGGGTAATACACACAAGCAGGACCTTTCTCGGGCAGAGTGGCTTTTGAGAAGGCACAGGGCCCAAGTTCACACTGTCTAAAACTATCTTCCTTAAACATGTGTTTTAGTCTCCCACTAGAGAGCTATTCCTTTGGGTCTAGTTTTGTTCCCTTAGACGCTCACTGTTAGGGTTTGTGTCTAGTTATCCCCCCAAAGCCTCGTGTAGTCATGGAGTGGGGACTTCTGGAGTTTGGGATTAACTCATGATCCACTGGGATTATGGATAATGCAAGGGTGGGATTATGGGTGTGAGTGCTACACTCAGCCTGAGGCAGAGAGCCTGAATATAAGAGAGACAGAGAGACAGAATCTGTCTCTGTTGTCCTTGTTGGTCTGTTGCTGTTGTTGCTGTCCCGCCGCCATGAACTGCTGTCCTCTGCCACGTGCCAGTCTGCCTTGGAGTCAGCCAAGTATGGACTGAAACCTCCAGTAACTGCGAGCTAAATAAACCTTTCCTTCCATCATTTTGGATGTCAGATATTTGTCCCAACAATGAGAGAAGAGTAACTGAGACACTTACTTTTAAAGCTCTTTTCAGGACCAAAGAGGTGGCCCTGAGTCACCAACATCTAAATGTAAATGAGATCCCAGAGCTCCACCTCCAGACTCGAAAAGCCCTCAGCATCAGAGGACCCAAGGGTAGCCAGGCATGGCGGCGCACACCTGTAATCCCAGCACTTGGGAGGCTGAGGCAGGAGGATCGGTGTGAGTTTGAGACCAGCCTGGGCTACAAAAGTGAGCTCAAGGCCAGCCTGAACTGCATAGTGCGACCTTATCTCAGAAAGATAGAAATAAATAGATTTAAAAAAAAAAAGAGGACCCCAGGGATAGGAGATGCTGAGGGGCCACCAAGCATCCTGGAGTGCATTGGAGGGAAGAGAAGGCATGACATCGGGGCAAACCTGAGTCTCATAACCATGCCTGATGCTAACCTGACCCCACGCAGCACAAGGAACAACCTGAACAGGGGAACCCCCACTCCATACTTCAAATATGCTGGGGTGGGCTGGGTATGTGATAGTCAGTGCATTCTGGAAGAACTGAGTTAAAGAAATGCAAACTGTTTACTTAGTGCAAGACAGACCAATATAGGCATGGTCACTCCATCAAAAAAAGTCTATTACAGCAAGCCAACAGTCCTAGATTCTCAACCCCAAATCCTCTTTCATGCAAAGAGCAGGTTCTATCGTGCAGGCTGGCAAGGTCATCAGAATCAGAAAGCAGGTCTCTTGTTTCCATTCCCCAGGAGCCAGGAGCAGCCAACCGGGCACATGGTAAGTTCTCAGCATACATTTGGATGAGTGAAAAACAAGTATCAGAGCCTGATATTTGATCGCATGATCTTCCAGGTCCATGACATCGCTGGCTCCGTGTGTTTGTTGGCCTTTGTTCCGAGCCTAGCAGAAAGCAACACCAGTGCTGAATGCCCCTCGCAACTGTGTGTGTACAGCGTTTGGGGTGTCCTGCACCACAGCCCCAGGGGTTCCCTCCCTGTGTGACCCCAGGGTCCCTGCAGCTGTGGTGGATGTTCTTGGGTGAGATGGAAGCCCCACTGGGTCACACCCCAGCCCCTTCGAAGAGACCTGGACTGCACACAATGACCCGGAGAACAGTAGTGGGCCAAGTGCATTCGTTAGAGAACGCTGCACTGCACAACAGGAACTGGCATGCTTTAGCCTTAAGGTAGTACGGAAGGGTCACATCCACCCCTCAGAGGAAGCAGCCTCCTTGCTTTCTTCTCAGCTTCCCTGTGTGTTTTTCCTCGCTGACATTCACTCATCTGACCAACCCAGGGAAGGTCAACTGGGCCACTCGGAGATCTGTGTGGTTACCTCATCCACAAAGTTGCTTATTTTTTTTGTTGTTTCTGTGTGTGTGTGTGTGTGTGTGTGTGTGTGTGTGTGTGTGTGTGTACTGGGGAATGGACCCAAGGCCTTCACACTCAGCAACATCTTCATTCCTTATATTTATCTTTTATCTTAAAGCAGATTCTCACTAAGTCAGCCAGGCCAGGCTTGAACTCATGATCCTCCTGTGTCAGTCTTTCAGAGCACTGGGATTACCGGTGTGCACCATGACACCTGACTTAAAGTTCCTGGTTTTAAACAAATCTATTCTGTGTCTTGCACACAGCAGACGCTCACAAGTTTTCCCACATCATCACAGCAGCCCTGAGAGGGAAGGATTGTCCCACACCTGGGACGAAAAGGGTTGTAAGTGCCACCCTGCCTTGTGTGTCATCCTCTGTCTGCAGCGTCCCAGTCCCCAGTCTCCCCTGCTTTCTTTTTTTTTTTTTTTTTTTTTTTATT
>PVKN010008655.1:0-24812 GCA_004027915.1 Capromys pilorides | reverse complement strand
ATTCCTGCTTTTCCAGAACTTTTCATCTCTACTCCTGCTGATAAGACGCAGACCCAGTGCCACCCTGCCTTGGGGCCTTTGCCTCTTCAGCCTCAGCGATCCTGCCCCACACATCTATGTGGCTTTGCTGTTGAAGATGCTCTAGGTCTTCGTACAAAATTCATTTTTTCAGTGAATTCCACCCTCTGCCCCTTGCTTAAAATTACAAAAGGGAGGGAAAAGTCTTATTTTTCTCTAAAGCATTTACCCTGGGCTGGTACTCAGGACACTGCACTGAGTTCCTTTAGCTGTGCAGACTGAGGGTAAGGGGTTTTGTCCCCCTTGCTCCCTGTGGCATCCCCTGCACACAGTAGACATGCAGCACGGCTTTACTGAATGGATGGAAATTTTGTTAACGCATCTAGCCATGAGCCTGGAGAGATCAGAAGAGTCTCTGAGGGGCTTTTCCTAGGCACAAGGCCATGCAGAGGCCACCAAAGAAGAAAGAAAGGAGGCTGGTTTTCTTCAGATTATAGTTCCTCCAAGTACCATGTACGTGGATGACCTTACAATGTTTGAAAAGCGCTAAAGTGATGATGTGGAGGAAGAAGGAAGCACAGGGCAGGACAAGGGAACCCAAAGCCTGCCTTGCAGCCTCTGGCTCTGGATTCCCTCCACACACAACTTGAGCTGGGCATCTGGGGAGAAAGCCGTCTCCTCCCAGCACCAAAAGAAGCAAGCTTACTAGGAAGGCCAGGCCTGATGCTTATAAACACAGCTTAACGCTGGCCCAAATACACATACTCCTGCCAGTCCCTGGCAGAAAACTTATAGGACCAGAAACCCTGTGGGAGCAGAGAAGGCAGGAGATGAGCAAAATGAAGAGCCAGCTCCACCCCATCACCCAGTGACTTTGGGCAAGGTAGCTCTGGCCCTCGTGGTCACCTAAAAACCCAACTTCTGTAAAAAGCCAAAGCTATCTGGCCAGTGTTTTGTCACAGTGCACACACCTAAGATAGGAAAAGAATCACCACTCCGGATGCCACGTGGTGAGACAGAGCCAACCCAACTCTTGCTTTGAAACATCTTTCCGCCCAGACTATTTTCCAATTTCTTGCTGTTGGTCTGTCAGAAAGTCGTGCATTTTGTACTTGACCTTTGGCCTCCTGACTGAACTACATTCCTTATTCACATTGGTAGACTTCAGCATCTAGGGTTCCTGTAGTCAAATGACTAGATCAGCAAATTAGGACACTTTTGTCTCTTCTTTGTGTGTGTGTATGTGTGTGTGTGTATCTTTTGCTTATCCTGTCTCACTCCTCTGTGTCAGACTCTGTGTTGAGTAAGAGAGGTGACAGTGGGCATTGCCCCATTCTTAAAAAGAACAGAATATGCTTTAGCATGGGTGCTGGGGTCCCCCAAAGGCCATTATGTTAAAAAGCCTTATTCCTGGGCCATGGACTTACTGGAAGGTGATGGTACATTCTAGAGCTGGGGCTTAGGGGAAGGAAGTTAAGATCACTGGGTCCATTGGAAGGAAACACTGGGACCCTCACTGCTCCTTTTCCTCTCCCTTTGCTTGCCAGCCATCCTGACAGGAACAGGCCTCCCCTGCCAAGCCTGCCCACTGTGATCCTCTGTGCCACCACAGCCCAAAGCAACAGGGCCACGCACCCAGGGACTGGCCCCTGTGCAACTGTGAGTGAAACTAAACCTTTCTATCTTATAAATTGCTTATGTCAAGAATTACGTCGCACTAATGGAAAGCTGAGAAAATAGAAAGCATCTCATATCAACAATGGGAAATTACTTCCGCTACACGTTTTGGCTGCTAAGATCATCACATGAAGAGTGAACCCCATGCCAAAGCTGCAATGGCCAATCAAGATGTACCAGCTGGACTATGCTGGATGCTTTTCAGCAATTAGAGCCTTGCGTGGCTGTCCTCTCTTCATCTGCTTTAACGGAAAATGGCATAGTGCGGGGATGCCGCTAACCAAGTGCTGACTTTCAGGGTCAGGAGGAACAAGGCCTGTGACCCTGCATGTGAAGTCACTCCTCCCTCCACAGCTTCAGCTCCCTAATTTCCTGGCTCCCCCCCACCATGCCCTCACTAGTCTCTGCAGTGTTGCAGGCTTTCCCTGCATCAAAGGGATGCCAAGTCCAGCAACAGTTCGCCACCGCAAACTTTGCATGACATGGAAAGCCATCCTTAGCTGGTACTACAGCAAGCAGGCAGGCATCTTCTCGAGATAACCAGTCTCTTACCTTGATGTGAATGCTTCACATCCACCTTCACCCATCAAAGCAGTACTGCAATGGAGCAGGACACCTCAGGATGCAGGAAGATCTCACAGAGTGGGAGTACCCACAGGACAGCTGTTCCAGGGGGGTGTCCACATCTGCTAAGCAGTGACTCAAGGGCTTGTCCATTGCAAATGAAGACCAACCAAAAGGAAGAGGAGTATCCACCAATGGATGAAAGGATGAATAAAATGTGGCTTTCACACACAACAGAGCGCTACTCTTATATGAGACATTGAAAGTACAAAGAGCAACACACAAGATAGTAGGAGACTGGGAGACAGATCTTCTGCAGAAGGAAGCAGACCAAGAGACAAAGGGAGAGTGCAGTAAAAGAGGAGAAGGGGGCCAAATGAAAGAATGACACACTGTGCCCACAGCACTCCCCATGAGGAACGGAAGCACTCTCTATTGCAATCACGGACTAACGGAAAATGATCTGAGGACCAGTGTGATAGGTCAGTGGATTAAGCGCCTGTTGAGGCAAACACAGTGACCCATATTTGATCCCCAACAGCACATGCTACACCACTCCCACCACACCCCCCATGCACTGAGCCAGCCATCAAGACCAGGCATGGTGGCCCATGCCTATAATGCTGGGAAGGCTGAAAACAGGAGGATCACTACAAGTCCTAGCTGAATAGTGAGATCCTATACCAAATAAATTAAAAAAGAAAAAAAAGATCCCCCCCCAAAAAAAAAGCCAAGGAGAAAGAGGATGCCTAGAACGGAGAACAGGAAGGAGGATGGCTTGACCACTTCCAGGTCCCTAAGCATTTCCTCCCTGAGCCCTCATGACCACCTCTTTAAGGATTAGAAGATGCAGCAACAGTACTATACAATACACACACATGTGCACAGTCCTCTGTTCAAGGTCATAGTGCCCTGATGGCACCAAGGACTGTCCTCACACTTACTCCATTCCCCAACTCAGCAGCCCGTTCTCCAGAGCGTGAAACTGCTTGTCAAACTGCCTGACATGGTGACAGCCACATCAGGAGCACTTAATGGCTCTCCCCAGATTCAGACTGTCAAAGTTCCCTCCTGCTGCGCAAAGGCACTTTCCTCATCTGCGAGGCAACGACGAACCTTCACCCCACCTCTTCACGCGCAGGAAGGTCTGGCTGCATGGCTGTCACAACCAGACATCCTTCTAAAATATATTCAGAAATCCAAGCTCACTGGCGCTTCATTCCTCTGAGCTAAGAGGTGCCACAGCAGGTCCCTGGGCGCACGGGTGAAGGCTCCACTGAAGGTCCCATGTTGAACCAGCACACTTAGGGGACACCAACTTACCAACATTATCTCTGTGCCAACCAAAGGCTCATGAGTGAAAATGTCACCAGAAAAGCAGAGACGCAAGGGAAGATATCTTCAGAGCCGACTCACGCGTAGTTTAGTGTATGACGCCCACTCCATCATCTCGGGCAGGAGCCCAGGAACCTCTATGCTCTCGGGGTATACATTTGCCCTCTTTTCATAATCCAGGTACCAAAATATCTGTACATAGCTTACGCCCATCAGCCCCAGGATGAAGAAGCTTCTGTACTGGTTCCAAACAGGAGTCACCGAGATTTTGGAGGCCTCGGGCTAATCCCAGTGGTCTGTTTATTGTTGGAGGTCATCCCCATGGCATCTCCCCTCCCTGTGGGCCCAGGGAGCTCTGCAGCCACTTTATCTGCCAGTGACTCAACCAGGAACTATGGACATCAAGGCAGTCTTTTGACCTTCAAGGACATGGCCACCCTCAAGCTGGTCCGGGGAGGTAGCACATGATTTGGAGCAAGACCAAACCAAGAGGCACAGATGATGCTGATGTTTATGTTCACATGCTGAACAAGGCAAGGAGCTGGATGCCAGTGTCTGCTGTTTACACCAAGATGCCACCGGAGAAGCTAGCCTGACTTCCTGCCAGAACTGCCCTGCACTAACAGGCGCTGAGATGGGACCAGCCGGATGCATTTCTTCTACCCAGCCGTAGGCAGAGGCTTCCTGAACATATCACCACTTCTGAGATACACACAACTCACCAGCGCCTGACAGCAACATTTGCAAGCGTTTGAGGTGCTACCACTTTGCTCTGGCACTGAAGCCTGGTTGGAGACACAGAATGAGATGTCTTCGTGACCCCAACTCTTCCAGCCCAGACTGTTATTGTGTCTGCTGTAGGCAAATATACTCAGGGAAAGGATGGAGGACCACTATCCTTATGTCCACTTGTATCCACTATAAGCAGGACACAAGGCTAGATAGTAGATGCTGTACGATCGTGTGCATAGGTAGCATCCAGAACAGGCCAACACTGCTGACAGAGTGGTTTAGTGGCTGAACAAAGAGGGCATAGGGTTGAGGAAGATGTTTCGGAGTTAGATAGCAATGGTAGCTGCACAAGTTTGCATAAGCTTTAGAGTGCCTGAGTGATATCCTAATAAAGCCATAAAAGTCATTAGGAGAGCAGAGACACAAGTGAATGTACCTTCCATCCTGATCTCTTTATGGTCGTTATTGTTTAAAGAGATGGAAAAATTTAAGCCAACTAGTTCTTTGTTTTAACCCGTGGAGAGCATGATGGTAGCAGATCAGGAGATGTTTCCATGCCCCACGTCATGCCACTTGTCCCTCTGTCCCGGGTCTTTATGCTGTCCATGGTCCTTGTGGCCCTGCAGTGTGGGACCAACACCCCACACACCAAGCTGCCTGCATCCAGCCCTGACAACCAAGGCCGAGCTGGGAAGACCCTCAGCCACCCTCAGGAGGCACTCGGAAGGGAGCTGGTTGCTGTCCTGGTAGGCACAATGTATCCAAGCCTAGGATGGAGAAGAACCAAAAATCAGAGACGCAGCCTCCTTCCTTCCTAGAGAACCTGGAGCAAAGGACGAGGGATATCAGTGGCTTTGCTCCTCTGAGCTACACCAAAGGGAAAAGTACTGAGTGGGGCTGCAGGCACGATGGAGTTCAGAGGATAATAAATCAGGCCTAAAAACTGCTACAGGTTCCATTAGCGAAACGAGTGAAAATAGGATTCCCACATCCCCCTGCTGCCCTCCAGGCCCCTCGTAATGCTGAAAACACAGCACCAGACAATGGTGTCTGTAATGCGGCCCTCCCAGGAGCCCCCACAGAGGCAGGCTTGTTCCAAATGCTCTCCCAGTGTCCTGGTCTCTCCGTCTCCACCACCTCTTTAGGGGAGACTACGAGGAACCCACGGCTGAAGGAGGCATTTATGTGGATCATAAGCCTGGGTGGGTTTCCTGCCCAAGTCCCATTTCAAGGCTGCAGAGTCACACATGAGGGCAGGAGCTGGGCATCCCTGAAGGAGAGCAGAGTCTGAGTTCTGTCAGTCCATGAGGAAAGGGAGAGGTACATGCCTCGCCCCAAGGTGGAGTCCTGGCTGAGGTCTGTGGGGAGGAGTCAGGAGGGAAACAGAACCCCAGACCACAAGTATAGGGCTGCGCCAAACCAGGTTCCTGATAGAATGGCAGTCTCTGGAGCAAGAACAGGGTTGACAGTCATGTAGCTCCTAATGACCTAGAGTGACTCTAGTATTGGACATCCTGAGTTCAAGTCCTTCTTCCACCACGTCTTCGCTATGTGACCTTAGGTAGACAGGTTACTAGCCTCAGTTCCCCCACCTGAAAAACGAGGATGATTATGTTTCCTACCTCATGGATCTAATGGGAAGTGCCCCCCACCCCACCCCCACACACACAGTGCCTGGCATATGAAGCTATGCGGCAACTGATAGATTATCTTGGGGACCTACCAAGTGTCTCCCCGGGAAAGCTGCTGACAGCTAGGAGGTTCACTCAACTACATGAAAGAACGCAGACTCCCCCCAGCTCCTCCAGGCCTGATGACAGTCAGAACTGTTGAAGGGTAAACCAAGATCTGTCCACCCCAAAATGCAGACCTTTAATCATCACCTGATGCTAAATTGCCTCTTTTGAAACCCCACAGCAGGTACAAAGGCTTTTCTTGTCAAGGACAGTGAGGACCAAGGAATGAGAAAAACGGAGGGAGAGAGTCCCAGGACTCTTGGAGGCTCACTTCCATCTGAGCAATCAGATGTCATTCCGATCCTCAAGATTAGAGGGCCAGAGGTGGCCAGCTGGGGACTCACCTGCTGCTCTGAACACCCCAGGTTCTCCTAGACACTTGACATCGGGCCTCCCATCTCGGCCCTCCCCTGCCTGCTGCCTGTCATATGCTATGTAGCCCAAAAGGCACTGGGAGACCCGAGGTCTCACTGCCTCCCGCATATGAAGTGTGGCTCCAGGAACAGAATCCTGTAGAACAGTGCCTAGGCTGTGGACACAGCCACGAACCCACCGCCCTCGCAGGCAAACACCCTGGCCGGCTGGCTCACACAGCAGTCACCAGCCCTGAGCTGCCTTCCCAAGCACAGACCAGGGCTAGGGGGAAAGGACAGCATTCATCTCCCATTCTTCTCTCTTTTCCATACCCCAGGCTAGGCCCTGTCCACCCTAGGACTGGCCAACCGATGGTCAGGATAATAGAGGATGCTCATATTCAGCAGGTGCTTCCTAAGGACCCCTCCTTATGGTGTCACCGCATCACTGCCAGAGTACAAAGAGGTGCCACTTACAGACAACAGATTTACGCCCAAGGTATTAGGGCTATAAACAGCACAGCTGGGGTGGAATGCTCACCCTGTGCCCTGATGGTGCCATGCCCACCAATGTGCCCATGCTCTGTCACCTTCCAGCCACATACAACGGCTATGGCCTGGGCACTCTGCTCAGACCCTGCGTCCACCCTGCTGCTGACCCCTGACACTCTCTCCCTTTGTCTCTTTGTAACTAAGAGGCAACACTGCCTCAGGGCCAGGCTGGCTGTCACCCACCTCCTCCTCAGTCACCTCCCATGCATCTGAAGGAAGAAGTGGCAAGTTCAGTAAGTACAGCCCCCTAAGGGAAGGGCCAGATTCAGAGCAGCGTCCCCCAAAGGGGCTCAAAAGGTTCCCCTCCCAGAAAGACAAGTCACCCAGCTCTGCCTTCTTCCACACCGCTTTCTTGGGGTGCCTGAACTGATGGGAGCCGTTATATGTTGTCTTACAATGTTTCTCTGTTTATGTGTCTGTTTGTGTGTTGAAACGGGGTCTGAGGACATAATTGAGGCTGGCTGTGAGCTCACCGCAATCCTCCCACCGCAGCCGGGCGGGCCCTGCACAGACACAGGGTTCTTCAAAGCAGGAGGCGGAGAGGTCTGGCACAGGAGGCAAAGTGAGAGCCATGACGGGAGTCGAGACTGGAGGGATGAGCTGCGCAGAGGGAGCAGCCACAAGGCCAGGGACACGGACATGCTCCCCTCCACGTCCCCCGTGGGACCCGCCTGCTGAGACTTTGATTCCGCCCCACGGGAGCTGACCGTCCAGATGTCTGACTTCCAGAACTGCAGGAGAACGCTTTGTGTTGTCTCGTGATACTAAGTTTAGGGTCACTTGTTACAGCAGCGAAAGAAGCTCACGCATGCGCTCAAGGTCTCCTCCTTCCCACACTCGGCACTGAGCTCAGTCCTGCAAGCCAGGCCACAACAAGAAAGGCTCTGAGACCGTCACCGTCTCTCCTCTGCCACCTTCTCCCACAGGGTCCCACACCCGAAAGGTGCCGCCTTCTGGCTGGGTCCTCCCCCCATTTCCAGTACCCACTTCCAGAAAGCTTCCTTCCAATGTCTGGGTGTTCAGAGACACCATGCCTCCACCCTGTCCTCACTGCCTGGGCCTGGCTGATGTCTATGCATCCTGCAGGCCTCGCTTACAGAGACCCGGGCCATGAGCCCTGAAGGGGCAGGAGGGATACCTGTCCTGTCCCATGGTCCCTCACCATGTGCAGAGGAGACATTATCTCGCCAATCCAGATCCTGACAGTGGGAGCGCAGCCCTCTGGGGACAGCAACTGTTCGCCACTGAATCATCCAACCAAGCACTTCTTTTAATTTCTCTCTGCACAGAATGATATCCGAACTCCACAGGCATCTTCCCAAAGAAGATGTACAAGTGGCCAGCAGGTGTCTAAAAAGGGGCTCGCTGATCATCAGACAAAGGCAAAGCCGATAGCGTAACACAACCTTTGGAATGGCTGTTGTTGTAAAAACAAAAGACAAGCACTGGGGAACATGAGGCCCAAAGGAAATCCTTGCTGGTGATTAACAGGGATGTAAACGAACACAGTGCTATGCAGATCAGTGTGAAGATCCACCAGAACATAAAAGCAGAGCTGTGGGGGTCAGGATGTGGCTCCTGGTTACCACACTGGCCTATTACACACAAGGTCCAGACTACGGTGTGACCGAGGGACTTTGTCACTGGGTGCACAGGCAAGGGCAATGCACCTAGGAGCTCAGACAGGAAGCTCCGCTACCGTGTTTACTGGAGTACCATTCACAGCAAGCAACACAGGGAAATAAAACTCAGCGGGTAAATGGATAAAGAACATAGGCAATAGAATAGGCAATACAGATGAACAAACAGGTATAAATATGTACAGGGATAACACATCTGTGAAATCTAAAAAAGCTGAACTCAATAGAAGCAGAAATTCCACCACCAAAAATAAATAAGAGAGCAGTAAAACAGTAGTCACTGGGGGCCAAGAGATGTTAGGAAAATGTTGGTCAAAGAATACAAAATTTCAGTTGCACAGAGGAGCTAAATCCAGGTAAACCACGGACAAAGGGACTATGGTTAATAAGAAGCCAATGTGTTCCTGATGATTGTTAAGAGAGTAAATTGTAAGCACTCCCATCACAAAACAGCACATCAAGTATGTGTGCAATAACTGGTTCATTAGCATAAGTTAATTTTGCATTCCCTAACTTATACATATTCTGAAATATGCTATACACAATAAACATGCATGTCTTACTTGTCAATTGAACAAAGTTTTGAAAAACAACCTTTAGGGTACAGGGATATAGCTCAGCAGTGCAGCACCTGCCTGGCAAGTGCGAAGTCCTGAGTTCAATTCCAGGTAACAACAACAACAAAGAAACCGACTTTCAGCCAGATGTGATGACGCACACCTACAGTCCTAGCATTCGGGAAACTGAGGAGGAGGATTGCCTCAAATCCAAGGCCATCCTGGGCCATTCATCCTTAGTGAACTCAAGGCCAACCTGAACTACACCGTGAGACCCAATCTCAAAAAAACTGAAGTTAAAGGACTATACAGAAAGAGGGCTGGTGAGATGGCTCAGCGGTCTAAAGCACCTGTGTCGGAAAGTTTAGGACACTGCAGGGACCGCGGCTCGATCTCAGGCACCACATACTGTGCCAGCCCCAACCCCAGGGCAAGCTGAGCCGGCCATAACACAAACAAATAAGTGAGGTTTAATAAAACAAAATAAAATTTGAAAAAAAAAAAAAAAAACTATATAGACAGGTTGTCCAGCATTTGCTAGGTCCGTACCTAAACTGAAGTCCCCAAAGGTGACTGACTCGCTACATGACAAAGAGGCAAGGCTTCAGTGCCTGAAACGTGGCCAGGAGCACCAATGTCTAGGAGAAAGAACATGGGGGTGTCTGAATAGTCAAATGTTCATTTCAATGAAAGAGAAAAGACAGCCGCTCAGCTGCTTGGCCTGAGTCAGTACCACTCAGAAATCAGGATGTAAGCTGCGAAACCACAGTTGCAGATAAAATCCCAAACAGATAGCGGAACTTTCTTTTCCCAGAGGCTGCAGGTAAGAGGAGACGATAGAGGAGAAGCCTGTCCCTGTCCCTGTCCCCGTCCCCGTCCCTGTCCCTACCCTGTTCCAGCTTGATGGAGCACGGCTGGCTTCCCCTCAGCAGCCCAGTGGCCAGCTCCTCCTCAGGGAGGCCTTTCCCAGCTGACCACGATCCCATGACCCTCCTCAGGGGTCCACATTATGGCACTAGAAGTTAAAGCCCTCATCTGTTACGGATATGTTGATGATCTCTGCCCTACACACACACAAACACACACACACACACACACACACACACACACGTTCCTATTTCCCAGCTTCCCACAGTGTCAGCAGCAGCAGCAGCGTAACCTGGCCCGATGGCTCCCCGGGTAGCAAGCAGCTCATGTGCAGGTCCTCCCTCTCACAGAATCTCTTCATGGCTGACCATGACAGCAATGTAGAACGGGAGCATCCCGAGGTCAGGAACACCAGCTCCCAGCCAAATACACAGAGTGGAAAAAGCCCAACACACAGGGAGAGAGGACAGGTCAGCCAGAGGCTGAGAGGAGAGGGCCTCAAGAGTGACTGTTTAAGGAGTAGGGGTTTCCTTTCAGGGCAATGAAAATGTTCTGGAATCAGAAAGTGGTGATGGGTGCAGGACTCTAAGAATACACTAAAAACTACCAAAATGCATACTTTATAGGGTGAATTTTTATCTCCAATAAGGAAAACACATTCTGAAAAATATCAGGGGGCGGTTCTGCCATCAGATTCTCTGGAAGAAACTTCTGGCTTGAGCCCCAAGTTGTGTGGACTGAAGCAAACTACTGGGCCCCTCTGGACCTCGGTTTCCCTGCCTGCAAATACAGGTGCAAACTATGCCACTCTCACCCTAGTGCAAGGAGGAGTATACAGAAACGTCCATCTGTAGGTGGACTCTGGCTGGCTGCATTCCCAACTTGTACCTCCACCTTCCTTACAGCCCCTGTTCTCCACTTGGGATCCTTCCAGTGCTGACCAGAAGCCTAGCCTGAGCCAGCCAGCCTGGAGCCACCCTCAGATCCTGCACAAGGAACTTCTGGAACAAAGGTGCTTTATTTCCTGCTGAACGTGAACAGAATAGTGTGCGCCTGCTAGAGCTAAGAAAGCAATCATGGAACCCAGAGGCTTAGGGACAGAGAGAATATCTGAAGCCCTGAACCAACCCTCACCCTCCAATTACATAAGCCAATGAGATCTCTTGAACATTTAAGTGGAAAAAGCATTTCTGTTTCTTGCAATCACAAGATGTCTATCGATGGACACCCTTCTGTTGGCTTCAATTCTGTGACAGAAGCACAGACAACTTCGCCAAAGACAGGGCACAGGGCATGCAGGCATGGGGTGATGTACTCTATGCTCAGATAGGTGGAGCACGAGAAAAGAAAAGGCACTGTGCGTACAAACCCTCAGAGGAATGTAAACTCTACTGTGGAAGGTCCCAAAAGCTCAGACATACATTTGTCTACTGCTGATAGAAGAAACAGGGCAGCAAAAGCTAAAAGGATTCAAGAAGGAAAGACACAGGAACCCCACCCGCTTTCTGGTTCTTTCTGGTCCCCAGTGTTCCCAAGAGTGGACCTGCCCAGACCCCAATACATGCTCTCTGAGAATTCGTGGAGGACAGTTGCACGGAGGACCTTGCCCCAATCTGTGCTCCTGTAAACTCTGATGACAACGTGCACCTTGCTCGTAGTGGCAAGAGACCCAAACACTCACCATCCAGGTCATGGACGCCACGTTGGCTAATCTGTTCTTGAAGTCCCAGCATCTTTCCTTTGTCGTTGCCTTTTTCTCCCTCCTTTCTTCCCCACGTAACAGCAATGTGATGCACCTAACAACTATTCTTCAGAGCCCAGGGCCAGGTAGGGAACCTCACATTCACAAAAACCAAAGTATAAATGATGCAGAACAAGATCAAGATACGTGAATGGACACCTCCCATTCCCTGTGAATGCAAACTGGATTTGGAGAAGGTTCGCCAGGCTCCATTTCCTTGCAACCCTTCGGAGTCCTCATGTTCAGCCTTTCTCCACTCTGTCTGGTCACAGAAGGTGACGCAGGGCCCTGGCCTCCTAGGACTGGGGCTGCATAGGTACATGCCCATGCAGAACCTCACCCACATGCCTGCTGAAGACATGTGTCCCACATGCACGGGAGGTCTCTGTACTCACGCCTTCCTATCCTCAAGCTATGCTCAAGTACGAGTGGGGGTGACTCCCACTCTTCAGTGCTGAGAAGTAGTCTCTACCCTCATGTTGCACCCAAGAACTATGTCCCTGACATGGCTTCTAGCTCCCCAAAAACAATGACAGCCACCTAGGCCATGTGCTTCCTGGAAGACACCACTAGGGCTGATTAGTTTCCAACCCAAAGTCTCTCCACTTTCCCCTCCCACACCAAGTGCAGGCACATAACAGATGCCTAATAATTTGCTCTTGTGGAATGTAAAGGCTAGACCACTTGGAACTGCAGCCTATACAGTGGGTCTGCAGGCTTCACTAAAATCTGGGCTTGTCTTCTACCTCTTGGAGTGGCTGTGGGACCCCTGGGTGAGGACCTGGCTTCTCTGAATTTCACTTCTTACAATAGCTATGTTGAACTGAAGTCACTGTGGGAGTCACTGTGGGCTCCAGTACAAATCTTACCTTCTCAGACTAGGGCAGACTGAAGGCCTTCGGGAAGCAGCAACCTCACTGCCCCAAGCCCTGCTTGGCCCCAGTTGCAGCATGGTTTACACCCATCCCAGGAGCCCGATAAGCTGGCTGCTGGTTACAGGCCGGCCCTGCTTCTGCGAGCTCTATGCCTCCTTCCAATACACTCAGCTGCTTATTACAGAACTCCACACGTGCCTGGCCCAAAAGCGATGCTTTGTTCTAAAATCTGACACAGTGGGGCAACCAATAAAACAGGAAGCGCACCGAGGCACTTGGCCCCACTGATTTGCACTTCCAAGGGAGTCCTGGCTGCAGCAGGAGGGCTCCTGCAGCAACCGGTGTGTACACAAAGGGGCTAATTAGCAGCGAGATCCCACGGTTCACCCCTGTGCTTCTATTTTCCCGTGTGCACTGAAAATTGAAATCACTCTGTCCCAACAGGATGTTTGCGCTCCAGCTACCGCTGCCTCCTCCACCCAATTTGCTGCGGTTGGGCTCAGCGCGGTTCCACGAGGATCTTGGCTCCTTTCACGGCGCATGGCGGCTGGCCTGACAAGAGGCCTCTTCACAAGGCGAATGAGAGGAAGAGGTGGGGTAGGGAAGAAAATAACAAATTTGTCACTTTATCAAACATAGGTGAAGGTTGTCTGCTGGCCAGAACTGTGGCCCAACACTTCCACCCAGACAGCATACAAAATAGCCTTTCTTCTGAAGAAGTCGGGCATGAGAGGCTTCTAGAACACTGTGCCAAACTGCTGGCAAAGGACAAGTGATAGCTCTGTATGTCCACCCACAGGTCAACCAAAACCTGCCCAAGCCCGGGTGGGCATCTCACATCCCTGGAGCCTGCAACTTAATGAAGGTGGTCTGAAAGGCTCTACCTCAGTCTCCAGAAATAACTGAATATCCTCCGAGAAGCCGCACACCACAAGGAGACTCAGTGTCCAAAACACAAACGACACTGCTGTGGGATATTAGTCAACATTAGTCAGTTCATCTCCGAGGTCTGCTGAAAGCCCATTTGTTCTTTTATTTATCCAATATCCACCAAGCATTCGCCCTGTCTCATGTGTGCCACATGCTCAGTCACAGGGAAGGAGACAAGTGAAGGGGACACATGCCCTGCCTCACCGGCCTGCAGTCAGAGTGAGCAGAATCTTGCAGGATCCAGTTAGGAGCTTACAATCTAGCAGGAGAGTGGAGTGTGGAAGCCAGGTGGAATTCTTGAGGGCTCACTGCCTCCCTCACTTGACACGGGGCTTACTGAGCTTAACTACAGCACCAACTCCTGCTAAATGCCATTATTCCACCTGGGTGAGTCATAACAATGGTGCCACTGTCTATTGAGAATTTCTCATGTTCTGAGTAACAACTTCTCCATGGCCTTCGTCCTGCAGCTGAGGGAAGTGGAAGCCTGTAGAGAACAAACGGCTCAACTCATCCATTGCACCAAACAGAAGAGCACCCCAATCTGTCCTCACCAGCCCAGACTGTACTGTGGGATTCCCCAAGGGAACACCATGGTGACTCTTTTCAAACCTAACCCGAGTGTGACACAAGATGCCAACGTGAAAAACGCTTGTTTAATGGAATGACAGTGGCAGAATACACCTGAGCTAAGAATGGGTGGGAAGTGGGAAAGAATGATGGCCGGAAGTCTTCCTTGAGGTATTCAGGGTACAGGATACAGGTTTGGTTTCCTCAGAACACTTAATTCTCTCTGGAGAACAAAGTTTGGGGACAAATAACAGGTGTTGTGCAAACCTTAAAATAGGTGCCTGGCCTGTTTTGGTGTATCAGAGTGGCACAGATTCCTAAGTAGGGTACAGTGCCAACTCAGGAGCCACCAAAGCAGGCCAAGGAGTCTTCTTTGCCCGGACAGCTCCAAAGTGCTTTTGTTCCATTCTGCTACCTACACTGGATCCCCAGGAATCACAGAGAGACTTGCCGGCACTTTCCTGTTTTGGAACCCAGAATCCAGACCCTCTACAGACTTCAGCGTTTTGGGGAAAAAAAACCTTCTGTGATCTCTCACACTTTTTATGTCATCTGGCCCCGGTGACATTGTCTGCACCTATCTGAGGTTCTAGAAAATAGGAAAGGTAAGACAAAACGTTTAGCAGCAAAATTAAGATTCTTACAGAGACAGGGGATTGTGAAGGCACCAGGGACCCTCAGAAGCACCACATTCAATCTTCTTTGTAGAGATGGCAAGCTGGACCCACCCAGCATTAACCCATTTAAATTCAGAAGGGTAGTAGGATGCAGTCAACACTCAAAAATCAATAGCACTTCTGTGCACAAAAAAGGAACACACTGAGAGAGAAATTAGGGAAACCATGCCCTTGACAATAGCATCCAAAAAAATGAAATGCATAGAAATCAGTCAAGCAAAGAAGTAAAAGATGATTACAGCACTCTGAAAAAAGATCAAAGAGCATTTCAGAAACTGGCCAGCTATTCCTTGCTTCTGGATAGGAAGAACCAATATTGGGAAAATGGTCATATGCCCAAAATTGTAACACAGATTCATTGCAATCCCAATCAAAATACCATTAACATGCCTCACTGATCTAGAGAAAATAATTCTAAAATTCATCCAGAAGCATAAGAGACCTAGAATAACAAAAGCCATCCTGGGCAACAAAGGCAAGGCAGGAGGCATCACAATCCCTGACTTGAAATTATACAACAAAGCTACTGTGATAAAATCACCATGGTATAGGCAAAGAAAGAAAGAAAGAAGAAAAGAACAGAACAGAACAGATCTGAGGATCAATGGAACAGATTAGAAGATGCAGACCCAACCAGAAACACACTCAGTCACCTTATCTTTGACAAGGAGGCAAAGAATGTTTGCTAGAAGAAAGATAGCCTCTAATCAATAGTGCTGGAAAATTGCCTTTCCACATGTCAAAAGCTAAAATTATACCCATGTTTAGCATCATGCACTCAACTAAAGTCAAAATGGACCAAAGATTTAAATATTAAAACAGAAACATTAAATCTACTGGAAGAGAAAGTAGGTAGAAATCTTGAAGACAGGGGTAGATAGAGAGATCATGAACAGAAGCCAAACTGCATGGGAAATGCTTCAAAGGATCAACAACTGGGATCTCATCTCTTTGAAAAGTTTTTGTGCATCAAAAGAAATTTCCAGGAGAGTAAAAAGAAAATTCATGAATTGGGAAAAGAAACTTTAGCCAACTGTCCTTCAAGCAAAGAACTTCTATCTAGAACATATAAAGAATTTTTAAAAATCAGGCTTCCTAAAATTCAAAGACCCCATCCAAATATGGTGATCTGAGATGAATACACACTTCTCCAATGAAGAAATACAAATGACAAATAAATATCTGAAAAAATGCTGAACATCACTGGTCATTAGAGAAACATAAATTAAACAACATTGAGATTCCATCTCATCCCAGTAAGAATGACCAATATCAAGTAGTCAGCCAATAACAAATGCTGGAGGGGCTATAAAGAAGAAGGAACCCTTCTCCACTGTTGATGAGGGTGCAGACTGGTACAACTACTATGGAAATCAGTGTGAGATTCCTTCAAAAGCTAAGATTGGAGATCCCATTCAAGCCAGCTATTCCACTCCTGGGTATTTTTCCAGAAGAACTGAAAACTTCCTGCCACAGTGATATATGTGCAACTATGTTTACAGCAGTGCAATTTGTCATAGTTAAATCTTGGAAACCCAAATGCTCATGAACTGAGAAATGGTTAGAAAAGATATGGTATTTGCACACAATGGAGTATTTCTCAGTTATAAAAAAAAAAAAAAAGATAAACTGAAGGCTTTTATAGGTAAATGGATGCAGCTAGAGACCATACTCAGAAGTGAAATAAATCAGACCTGCATGTGCAAACATCATATTGTCTCTCTAGTGTAAGAACCTGAAAGAATAAATAAAATCTGAAAGGTACAATAGATACTGTGAAAGGAAAAGAATCTGTACAAAGGGAAGGAATGGGATGGGGAAAAGGAAGGAAGGAAGGAAGGAAAGAAAAAGAGAAAATAAGGGAAAAAAGAAAAGAAAGAGAAAGAAGATATATTTATGTATATATACAGGATAGCTTAGATAATTATACTGCTGATTTCTGCTGGTCTATTGAAAGGAGCAGTTAATGTTTGATTTTTTTCTTCTCCTTTTTAATTTCTTATAACTTTTTTTAGCAACTTTGCATGCTTATACTTGATAAACTAAACAACTAATTTGAAGACAACATTATGCAATATAACAGCCATGGCTGAATTCCTATTATTTTGTTAGTGAAATTCTATATCTATTTTTTAAAATATATTTAGTACAGGGTGTGCAGGGTCTCACTACACAGATCAGATTCATAGTGATCCTTCCTGTTTTTCAGCCTCCCAAGTGCTAGAATTACAGGTGTATGCCACCATGCCAGTCTCAGTCACCATCTCAGTGTGCCCTGGGTGCGGGGCCAGCACAAGTGGTCAAGGATCAAACCCCTGGCACCTGCATCTGCCTAAGCAGGTGCTTTATTTAATCCACTGAGCTATCTGGCCAGCCCTTCTGTATTTATTCTAATGGATTTTTTTACTATTTTTTTTCTCTCAAAAAATAAATAGGGGGCTTTCAGGTTAGCTCAGTGGTTTAAGCACTTGCACCAGCAATCCTACTCAGGCACAGGGGATGGCAGTTCAATTCCCAGACCCACTCTTAAGGCAGCCTCAGCCCGCCAATAAATAAATAAATAGTTAAAAGTGAGGTTTGAAGATAGCTCAGCTAATTAAAACACCTGCTTAGACAGACACAGGGGGTCAGTGGTTTAATCCCCAGACTGCCCTGCTGACCCTGCTCCAAGGACATTCTGAGATGATGATTAAGACTGGGCATGGTGGCACTGGGCTGTAATCCTAGCACTTGGGAGGCTGAAAACAGGAGAATCACTACAAGTCCAATTTGTGTAGTGAGACCCTGTAGTCCCTTTAGACTGTGCCCTAAAATTAAAAAAAAAAAAAATTAAAAAGTGAGGTTTCAGCCAGGCATCACGCAGTGTGTCTATAGTCACAGCTAACTGAGAAACTGAGGCAGGAGTGTTGCAAATGGTTGGTCTGCAGAGGCAATTTAATGAAACCCTGTCTCTAAATAAAAAGAGCTAGACATATAGCTCAGTAAAGCACTTGCCTCACATGATGAGGCCCTAGGTTCAATCTCTATCCAGAAAGGTGGGAAATGTAAGGTCTTTCCGACACCAAAGTTCTTCCTTTCCTCCCTCTCCGTGTCTTCTCTGCCCCCCTCCTTGTGGAAGCAAGGGTAGAGATGAGGGGAATAAATGAAAGGGGTTTCTGACTCCATTTTTCTTTAATGTTAAGGTCTGTCACCAACTTCACTGAGCCAAAAGGTCCCCGATTGGCCCATCTGGGCAAGCAATGCTGGTCCCCAACTACCATGCTCTCCCCAGCAGCCTCCTCTTTATCAACTGAGCAGCATGCTGGCCATAGCTAGCAAGGGAAGACAGAGATCTAGAATAGGAGCCTATCTCTTCAAAGCAGGTGCTATTTGTTGAGCACTTACACGGTGCTCAGGGCTCACTGAACCTTCACAAAACCCCTACCAGTGGGTAATTTTAGTGTTCACAATTTGTCCACAAAAAAAGTGAGTTGGACTAAAGTTAAGTCAATTCAACAAAGCCAAGGGCTGGTGCGGGGTAGAGTTGACATTCAAACTAATCTTTGTCCAACTCTAAAGCAGGCTATCAAGTTCACAAGTCTGAGTTTTTAAGAAGCTCAAGTTAACAGTCAAAGTCAATGCTGCCCCTTGCATCTGGGTGTAGAAGGAGCTTGCACATAAACTCCAGTGTTGCTAAAACCCAACACACCTCTTGGAAATTTCCTACAAGGCTCATTTGTGGCCATCTAAAGCCTTCAGATTCGACACTTCATCATCATACATTTAAGGGACAAGAAGTGTCCTGCCCACATGGGCTCCTGCTCATTCATTAGACCTGCCTACAAACTATCTTGGATGGTGTTCAAACTTAACTTGACTTTCAAATGTAGAGTGATGACATTCAGAAAATATTCAGAAGACTGCATCAGGGCCACCAAGCCTGCTCCCATTTGGAAATATCTCTTTTCAAGCAAGGATGATTTCGTTTACTCTTTGGGTTCTGCACTGATTCAAGAACATTTTGTGATGCTAAGAGCTACTGTAGGTTGCTAAGGAAACAGAGATGGGAATAAGAAGGCACTTGTCTTTCAGGAACCTTCAGTGTGGAGACTGTTTCCAGCACCCTGGTCAATCTCCAGGTACTGAGTGTGAAGTTGGAAAACATCCAGTTCCAGTCACTGGGGATGTCACATCACCAGCAGGGATGCAACCTGAGTGATCTAGAGTGGAAAACAGTGGCCAACACCACAGAGGCTGTGATTGAAGCCTCTGCTCGGGTAAACAGTCTCCCCAAGGTAACCAAACCAAGTTAGCAACACCAACCCTTGACAGGTATCAGAGGCCATTCCACACACTTAATACTAACAACCCTGCACAGTGGTAACTATAACCATCCGAACTTTCAGTAGAGGCAGGGAGAGGTTAGGCAGTGGGCCCAAGGACCAGAAGACCCAGGAATCTGGCTGGGTAGAATCACACCCCTGCTGACCACACTGAAGCACCTACAGTGAGCTGTGAAGTTCATCTGGACCAGGTTGATAGTGGGCCAGCAGACTGCAGCAAGGCAGCCTTGCTACTCACGCTATCAGCCACCTGCCATCTCCTGTATGCTCAGCAGGGAACACTTGAGCCACTCTGTTCTACACGACTTCTGAGCCGGATGGGATGGGCTCCCATGATGTGGAGCAAGACGAGGGACAGAGGAACCTCTGCCATCGATCCCTGCCTACTTTATTTATTTATTCATTAATTCATTTGTTTACTTATCTGTTTATTTAAATGTATTTGGTTGTTACAAGGGTCTCACTACGTAGCTCAGACCCATGGCGATCCTCCTGCTTTCAGCCTCCCCAGTGCTGTGATTATAGGCATGTGCCACTACACCCAACTCTGTCGGGCTCAGCCCAGCTTGGGGGTGGGACTGACACAACACGTGGTGCCAGAGATAAAACCGCAGTCCTTGCGCTTGCCTAAGCAGGCACTTCAGTCTGCTGAGTTATCTCACTGGCTCCATCTCCTCCTACACTTAATGTTCTAGGGGAAAAAAAAAAAACTCAAGATGACAGTCAAAGCAGGACAGGGCCACGTGGCAAATGACATCCTCACATCCGTAAGGCATCCCAGAAAACTGGTCAACTTACTCCCTTTACAATAATCAGGTTGTCTTTGTTCTCTGTGAACAAAGCATGAACAGAAGACGCAGTGAAACACTTGGTCCCTCTGTTCCTGAAGCTATTTGCAAGTTCAAGGCAGGGATAATGGGGCGAGAACTGAAGGAACCCAGGCCAGCAGCAAGTGAAGCTGGGACTTAACAAAGGAACCAAAAAACCCTGGGCTCTGATGCTAGGTTTACTGCTTGCCCAAGTGACAACTACTGTAAGCTTCAGGCTTTTCTCATCTGCAAAATGAGAATAAGGATAACAAGCTCTACATGACAGATCTACAGCACAGACTTGTCTTTATTGAGAGGATTAAGAGAGATAAAGCTAATAAAGGCCTTATCACAATGTCTTGATACTCACCACAGAGTCAGTGAACATCTAGTTATATTATAGGGGTATGTTGATTATTAGTGACAGCAGAGCCCTATGAATAGCAAAAGCCCTCAGCCGTGGAGTTCAGAGCACCTTCTACAGTCCAGCTGCTCTCCAAACTCACTTCAAGCATTTCCACCCACAAAACTACATTTCCCAGGATCCCTTGCAGCTAAGGCACCATGTGTCTGAGCCAACGGACTGTGTGCACAGAAGCGATGTCATGACTTCCAAAACTGTCCCTGGAACTCCTTTATTTCTCATTCCCCTACAGACAAAGACAGACACAGAAGACCCTGCAGAGACCTTCAGAACCCTCTAGAAGATTTCAGACCCACAGATATTAGAATCCAGGGTCCTTGAAGAACTTTGGGAACCAACTCTCCATCTTAACTTTAACACCCACACAATTAGTGGTACTTTGTACAAACATACATAAACATCAGCTGTGTTGAGTTACCAACACACTGTGTTTGTTTGTTGTAGTGGCTGACTTTGCCTAGTACACACAGCCCATCAGGTGTCAAACCAGGATCATGGGTGCCTGCTGGGTGGGTGTCTCACTGCACAAGGCACACACTATAGACCACACAACATAATATAGATCAAGAGAGAAATGTGTAGCTGTGGCCAGCTTGGTAAAATGGCTGTAAAGAAGAATCAGAGGCAATTTAAGGAAGGTCAAAGAAAGATCACTGGCCTAGAAGGAGCAGGACAGCCCAGGTGCTATCATACTCAGTCATCCACAGGTTCCAAGAGTCATGTGGTAGGAGCCTGTGATGTACCTGAGACAGCGGCTGGATGCCCGCATCTGCCAACATGGTTGACAATGTCTGCCTCTGTGCCCTCTGACATCATGATGGTGTCTCAAAATTAATATGGTGGGAATTTGTTGATGCCATGGGAATTTGCAAAAGCACAAATAGATATGATTTTCCCCCACCAGCACATCACTGAATAGATAGGAGTCGGACAGTGGGAGGGAAGAGGATGGAAAAGAATCCCAGCAGAGTGCATGGCCAAGAACAATAGCACCAAGTCCAATGAACTGAAGGCAGTCCTGAGTGACTGGGTGTGGGGAGCCAGGAGTGAGGGGTCAGAAGGTCCCAGAGACAAGGGGCCCATCAAGTGGCAGTTACATGTTCTGGGCTGTCCATGGCTAAGGAACAAACCACACCAAACCAGAGTGGCTTAAAAAGATAATTTATTTTGTTCATGATACCTGATCTGTGGCAATTGGAGCTAGGGATCCACTCGCAAGATTTCAAGATGGCATCTTCACATGTCTGAAGCCTTGGAGCCTCTCTCTTCCCCGTCCTCTCTCTCTCTCTCTCTCTCTCTCTCTCTCTCTCTCTCTCTCTCTCTCCCCCTACTTCCTCTATATGGCACCCCACCCTCAGAGACCTCTCATGCAGTCTGGACTGAACTTCTAAGCATGATAGTCTCAGAGAAGTCACACTTCTTATGCAGGGCCCAGCTTTCCTTCAAGCCAGTGTTCCACGGCACCAAGAGTGAAGCCTCTGGAGCTCACAGTGTCCCTTTCAGTCCATTCTCTTTGCTACCAATAAGTCACAGTCAGCTTTGACTCCAAAGGGCCACCTGAACCGTGAGTAGTATGGTCACCAACAGCCTTCTCCGAAGACCAGTTGTCACATGTCACCAATCAACACTCACTGTCCATTCTCCAGGACTAGTGGCCAGGCACAGACAAAGAACGAAGCCATCCGTATAGGCAAAGGAGGCAGGATGTCTGTATGGCAAACTAGCACCATATCAGATGCTCCGTCCCACATGTGGTGGAGGAAGGAGCCACCCAGGAGGGTGGCCCAGCCAGCAAGCTGAGGGAGCATGGGGGGCCAGTGTCTGGAAAAGACACATGTGTGGATGTTCAGGCCGTGCACTGCATAACTCCAAAGCACACTGCTCAAGACGGTGCTGTGAATGGTGCCCTCAGTAGAAGAGGAGGAGGAGTGCCCCATCCGGGCCTTCTGTTGCATCTAGGTCATCTGAATCATGCCACGCTGGCCCCTGAAGTGGGCCTGGCCACCAGGCTGGTAAGGGACAGCAGTACCTGCATAGGCAGCTGGCCTGTGCCATCACTTCCCACGAAGACCCTGCAATGCTCTGCTGTGAACACCTGGGATTACAGGCAGGCATCACCACCCCTGACTGTGTACTACGCTTTTAAATCTTTCTAGGAGTGTATTATACCAATCCACCTAGGTGTGTACAAAAGTCACATATGTGAGTGGGCAGGCTGAACACTGCATCACTCCAGGGGGCACTGTTCATGACCACAATGTGGATGCTGTTCCTGAAATACAGTGAGGCTACTGGTGCTGGCAGAAGAAGAAATGATATCTCGCACTGCCCCACACCTCTGGGAAGAGGATGGCCACACCAGCAAAACACCACCAACTGACCAGCTGGTCTCTGGCTTCTCGTAACAGCTGGCTACTGGGGGCCAAAATTTCTGCTCCTCCATGATCTCTTCCATGAGTACATACACAAACACACACATGAATACACATACGCGCACACACACACACACATTTTGCTCAAAGTTTTTTAAAAATATGTTGTAGTTCTCTATCCTACTTTTAATACAGCCTATGTACGTGTTAATATTAAAAATAGTTTTTTCCCAAAACTTCAAAAAAAAGCTGGTAATACTCACCAAAAACATGTCCCCAAATTTATTCTACGCCTCCAGGGAAACAGCCATCCAGGGAAATGGCAAGCGCTCCAGTTTCCTAACTTCACAATAGGAATAATAAAAATCCCTGCATCCCACGGTTGGTTTTGAAGATTAAATAACATAATCACCCTAAGGAGCTTAAAAATGGGCTTCGAACTCAAGAAAGTGTGGTCCTCATACTTTTCTCTAAGAGAGTCAGTCAGTAGCTCCAAGCCAGGCAGAAAGACTCCCAAGATCAAAAGCAGCAGTCGAAGTCTGAAGACAAATGCAAGGCCTGAGAGGGAAGAGAATAGGCTTCAAGAGGACTTTCCAGAAGCAAAAGCCATGCAGAAGCAAGGGACAGAGGACCCTGGTGTGCATGACTTCCTTTCGGGTGGGCAGGAGAGAGCTTGGCAGAGAGGGTCCAGGGTGGGTCGCGGAGCTCAATGGGCATCTCACTTGCTGCTTTCCATTTGTCCCCTGAAAGCCCAGCCTAGCGTTGAAATAGCATCACCCCACACCCACCCCCGCCAAGATAGCTTTTCAGTTTCATTACAGTCTGTGTTCACAGAGTACAAATAGAAACCTTCATGATTTCATTAGTTTCCATGCAACTCGGGAGAGATTTGCATGATAACGCTTCAGCTGCTGACTTAAAGAAGGGATCAATTAAAAATATAGTGCTTGCACTGCCTGCAACTGGGGAATGAAAAGGTTCCCAGAGTTTTAAAAATCTGTCACATCTGGCTCCTGGCCATAAGTCGTAGATTTGGTTCTGCAGTTGCAATCACTACTGTCTATAAATGTTTAGTTTATTTTGTAAGAAATACTCGGAAGCTGCTCCACAGTCCTCAATAAAGGTTCACCTGCAACACAGGAGAATCTAAAGCACAAGCGACTATTAGGGGTGCCGGGGTGGGGGGGGGAGGAGTTGGGGGGGGGGGAGGGGGCGCTGGACTCCATCAAGCCCTACACAAGCACCAACTGGCTCAACGATGCCCCAAAGCTACTTGATACTCTGTGGTTCTGTGGAGCATGAGCATAATTTATCTGTGACAAGTTAAAATTTCATATGTGGCCCTGGTGGCACAATCAAATGGATTCTTATGTAACGTAGGAAAACCACTGCAGTAAGTTCTGGCTCCTCAAGGGTAGGGGGACATTTTATTTCCAAGAGCACAGAGTGTTTGTGATCACCTCTCCAGCTACTTCTTTGCCGTAGAAGCCGCGATAATCCTATCCCTGCTTCTGCAGCCAGAATCCTGCAGGGCGCAGGGCTGAGAGGAGCTCTGTGGCTCCCAGGCTCCCTGTGGGCATGGGTTAGGGGTGAGACCAAGTAAGCCGATCTCCACGGACTCGCCTAGAATCAGATGTTTCTTTTTATGCCTAGCCTCCACAAAGTCAGCCTATCATCAGGCCATATCTGTAGTCTATCATCAGATGTTTTCAACTACCCCCTCACATCAAAAATTAAAAAGAAAACTTTAGTGGTAGTGCAGCTGTGTCACAGCAGTCACAGAGTCACAAAAACCTGTCTCCGAGATTTTTTTTTTTTTAATGACAGGTTTGATGCTAACCCATAGGACCTATGCCCTTAGCTTAGAATTCCTTAAATATGTCACCTCATCAAAGTCATTATTATAGTTCTGGGAACTTGTCAATCAAATGCTACTCCTGTGATTTATAGTAGAAGAAAAACTGCTCCACTGGCTTAAATGACTGAATCTTCAAGGTTAACAAATATATGTATATATATATTTGAAATCTGATACAGGAGAAAACCAAGGCTGAGAGACAA
>PVKN010008654.1:0-17535 GCA_004027915.1 Capromys pilorides | reverse complement strand
GTCTACCAACATGGCCTGTTCTCTTGCATACGGAGATTGGTTTAGCTAGAGATATACGTTACTTAACCCAAGCCAGTAAGATATGCTGCAACTTTTACTGAGACTCAGGACAATACTTTTTTTTTTCTATTTTCTTTGCATTTCAACCAGAAAACTTAGCCCTAGAGCTACTGGCAGCATTTGGGGGCTATCAAAGGGGAAGTGCCAAAAAGTGAAACTACATGGAAAAAGTGAAATGAACATTGAGAAATCTGGCTCTAATTGCATCACCAGAGCTTTGGATAGAGCTGTGCCAATCTCTGAGCTACTCTCTTCTGGGACATGATAAATAAATCCTTATGCTGTTTAAGCTGGTTTGGGATGGATTTTCTACTATGTACAACACAGTCTTCTTAATAATATAAAATTTTTATTATTTTAAACTTTAAGCACCTCATTCAAAAAATATATCTTTGTTCATAGTAGGAGAGAAATTAGGTTTTATTCATTTAAAAATAATCTGACACCAGAAATATTCCATCCAAAGTTAATGAATCAGATTATTTATTGGGTCCAATTTGGATGCATGTTCCTTAGTCCAGGTGTACCATAAAGCTTGTTCTCATTTCCTAAGTGGAAGCAGAATTGCAATACTTCAGTAAACTGTCTCCAAGAGGCTGAGTGCTAAGGCCGGGAGGGGGAGAGCAGGTACTGCTGGCACTGATGGGGCACCGAGCAGGACTGCTGGGCACCGTGGAGGAGGGTCACAAGGCAGGGACGGGGGGCAGCACAGGACAGGGACTGAGCCAGGCTCAGGAAGGGACTTGTTCATCTATGAGGGCAGAGCAGAAAGCACTTCCTAATCCTGTAAATGGTCACCGTGCAGCCTGGGCCTACACCCTGGGCCTAGTTCCAGGGTTCCAGGCCCCAGATCCTCAGGCCCCAAGCTCACCATGGGATGTGGTGCCTCTGTTACTGCTTTCACACTGATCTGGTACACTGATAGTGTTCCGAGTCAAAAGACACCATTCTACTCCAGGCATTCTCTTTTCAGTTGTGGTTTTCCATTTTCAAATGAGAGTCATCCTCGAAGATTGAGAATCCAGGGCATGCTGACAGACAGCTGCACTTGTTTTGCTCTAAGTAGAAAATGGGCTAACAGTCGCTCTTGGGCCCAACTCCTAGCATCTCTTTATGGAGCTGAAGCTCCATCTGTGTTTCTGGAACACTGGGGAGGAAAGGGTTGTTTAAGCATCCTAGTGCTCATGTGTTCTATATATGCCTTGCACAATGACTATCAATATGAATAAAAGCAATAGCAAAAGTAACCAATGCATACTGTGTGCACAGGACTGTGTGTGTGTGTGTGTGTGTGTGTGTGTACGCATGTGGCACTGTTCTAAGAGATACACGTGCTTCATCATCTTTCATCTTCACACCAACCTCCATGGAGCAGGAACAGCACACCATGTTCACATCAGTAAGGAAACTAAGACACACCACGCATAAGACATTTGCCCATCGACAGAGTGCAGTGGGTCTAAGTATCTATCTGAATTTTCCACTAGATAATGCTCCCCTTGGAACATCACAGACTCTAAGGGCCACTAAGGTAGTAGACCCTGACTGTTGTCTCTGCTCTCTGAAGATCTCATTTGGTTCCATCTCTTAGTCATTCATTATGGGGATTAAATTTCAACATAAGTTTCTAGGAGGTGGGGAAGAAAACCATACCAAAACCTTACTGTTCTCTATATGACGATTTTGTCTTCATCATTATTTCAGTCTTTAATTTTACCAGTCTGGGGTTACTCTTTGTGTTTCTGCATTTGCCACTGTTTGTGAAAAATTCTATACAATAATGATACCAGTACTCATATTTGCATCAGTACATTCTATTTTATCGGATGGTTTCATATGTACTGTTTTATGAGGCTCTCTGAGAAATAAGGAATTATGCTATGAAGGAATATATGTATACACAGATACACAGACAAAACACATGCTGTATTTGGGAAAACATTCTTGCTGTTCGTTCAAGAAGTTTAATTGCCAGTTTACTTTGCATCTTGGGAGGATTTTCATTTTCCTCTTCAAAGGATCAGTGACCTCAAATCAAATTCATATGCAGCTGAAACTCCCCTGCTTTCAGTGCTGGTGCTGCACCAGAGCGAAGCTTTCCCTTTAATAAGTCACAGGTCTCACAAGCAAGGAAAGAAGGGAAGCAGCACTCATTAAGCGTAAACTATGAGGCAGGCCCTCTGCAAAGCCCTTTAGATCCCCATTTATTCCTCACAGTTACCCTGTGTGGGGCACACTGCGATTCTCATTTTATGGCTGAGGAAACCAAGGCTCACAGAGGCTAAGTAATGTGCCTGGGGCTGTACAGCTAGTTAGTAGCGGGGCTGAATCCAGGAGCTCATGTTCTCTCTACTATAACAAATTACATTTCTAAGTTAATGTAGGAAAAATTACAGCCTTTGGAATAGCTTTTGATTGCCCCTCATCTGTTATTGTCAAAAGTTGAAGTGGCAAATTGGCGTCCAAGCGCAGAACAATGCTGATTGCCCAGTGGGATGCGAGCCATAAACCCAGGCACATGTGCACACCAGGAAATGCTCACCACACCAAGCAGCAGAAGGACAGCGTCAGTATTAAGACTACGTCAGGCTTCGTTGGCTATACCAACATTATCCTTCTGACCTATAACCTCCTGTACAAATTTCAGTGAGACAATGTACACTTTCTCACTCTAGCACTTTGGAATCCAGCATAGGCTTCATGTTCACAGCACGTCTTTTATAGGCTCGCCACATTCTCTAAGTTTCTATTACTGTGTGCTTGTGACACTGTCACTACATTCATCCCGGGGGATCTGTACCTACAGATGTCATGTCTTCATCACCTTTCGTGCCCCTCTCTCCACTCAGAGCCAACTTGCCTGGCTCTTCCCATCTGTCTTTTCTCTTTTATTTTTCTTTCTAAATTGTTTATATTTGGGTCTCTCGTATTAGAGAAACAATATGATTCTTAAACTCCTGTGTGTGATTTATCTCACTTAGTATTACAGTCCCAAGTCCACCTGTGTTTCCCAAACTTAACAATCCCATTTGGCTGCCCAGGTCCATTCTACAGGAATATCTCTTCCTTTCCTCCCCCTGACATGAAGGGCTCAGGCAGAATTCATGGATTCAGAGATTCTTACCCCTTTGTAATTATTTACTCATTCACGACCCAAGCTTCTAGCATCAGCATTCCAATTCTCTTAAGATAGGATGGCAAGTTATCTTCTGCATTGCATGCAATACTGGGGATCAAACCCAGGACCTTGTACTTTTCAGACAGGCACTTAGACTGTCAAGCTATCCCCCTAGTCCTCTTCTGTTTTTCTAATCCTTTTGCCTTGGCTTTACTTAATCTGTCACTCACCACTCTCTTCTTCCTCAAAACGTTCCTTTGTATTTTGTAATTGACTCCCAACTGGTTCCCTTGCTAGGCTATGGTTCCTTTCTTTGATTCGACTTAGAATCTTCCTTTCTTCCATGCAAATATTAGTATGTATCTTTCTACTTTTTACTCTCTTCCTTTTTAACCTTGATAAATGTCAACCATCATCAATCCATGAAGTACATCTGCAATGAAGCCTCCATAGACTACCACGAAACCATACCTAAATATTCCACTGAGAAAAAGTTTACTCCGACACATGCTTAAGAATCTCACTTGTAAAATATCAGATGTACACACAGAGAGACACATAGAACTTTCTGCTGATCACTAGTAACTTGAAGTAACATCTCTTACTCTCAAAAAAATGTGTGGATGCTGGCCAAGTAGGTTTTATGTTTTATTAGTCTAATTAAGTAAATTGAAAGAGAGAAAAAAGGAAAGACATAAAAGAGTGTTGCCCATATTAATTTTCTTGGGTTTCATCTATGTCAACTTAAATGATCAATCTCTTGAATTCTGTAATTTCTGGCAACACTGCCATCAACAAATATAACTGTAAACTGTGGAACAACTATATTTATTAAATCCTTACTCAGACACATTAGTTATGGGTTATAAACTGCAGAGCAAAGACACACAATGCCATAGTGCTGACCCCACTGTGCTCGTTTTTAAACTCCTCCAACACATGTTGTGCTTCTGCAATGTGGCCATGGGTCATTTTTCACTGAAACTGAAAGAATGACTAAGCGCAGCTGCCCTGGCATTTCTTTTGCCAGCAAGGTGTCCTTCCACTTGAAAATCCAGTTGCCATGATTCCCAACGCAAACACGCTGATCACAGGGCAGGCACACTCTCTCCAGGAGATGCAGTGAAAGGTGGTGCCCAATATACAGAAAACACACGTATTACTGACTGAAAGACGCAGTTTGCAACCCCTCCAGTGTTCCAGCCACCATACTTCAGGTTCCCTCTGCATCTGGGAGGCTTCTGAAGCCAGGAGGAAGGCTCAGGCTGCTACTTCTTGGTGTCTTCAGCCAATCTATGCTTGGAGGTTTAAGCTACAAATCTAGTCTACTCTTCTCTTTCCCACACTGGACCATCTACCCTCTATGAATACACCTATAAGTTTGGGTTGCGTGACACAATCTGTTCTTTTTTATCTATTTGATTGTTGCAGGGGCTCACTTCACAGCTCAGACTTGTGGTGACCTTCTTGCTTTCAGCCTCCCCAGTGCTGGGATTATAGGAGTGCACCCCCATACATGGACTTGGCTCATCCCACCCTGGAGGTGAGGCTGGCATGGCATGTGGTGCCAGGAATCAAACTGCAGCCCCTGTGCTTGCCTAAGCAGAAGCTTTAGTCCACTGTGCCATCTTGCCAGCCCAACACAACCTGTTCTGGTTACCCAACCAGTCTCCTATAGGTGCTCAGAAGGGACCCATAACACACATGAATGTACTTGGGAACATTAAGCAGTTACTACGCAATAGCGCCCTTCAATTTCCAAGGCACAGTCCCATTTGAGACATTTGCTTTTCATGCTATCTACCAATCATCATTTCACTTCCTTTCTTAGTAACTGAATTCTGGAATCTATGACAAGCTGAACAGCTCCCAGCCTCAGGTAGCTTCAGGCATGTATCAACAGTGACAATGTCACAAATGCAGAGGCAAGAATGGGCCTTTGGGAATTACCATGAAGGAGGTGTGACTACTGCAGCCTTGCAAGTTACGACTTTATGCACCATCCTGATCTTTGGATGTAGAGACTCAAACTGAAAAGGACAAAGCAGACATCCTGGGACATAAGAACACCCTATGGTTCCTGTGCGAGCCCTGGACAGCCTGTTCATGAATTCTTATTACATGAAGGAAAAATAAACTTCTACTTTATTGAAAATAGTTTTATTTTGCCCCCCCCCCCTTTACTTAATGAAGTCAAACCTACGCTGATCTGACACATGTACTTTAAAGTCCTTCATGGAAACCAGGGGTCCTTGGTTTTCAGCAGACAGAGAAGACTGACCTATATTTCTACCAAAGTTCAACCAAACACAAAATCCCCAACAGCTAAATTAAGTTTTAAATGCAATTGGTTAGGGTGATGCTTTCTCGCCTACTCTCCAGGTGACATGGATGGCTACTTGATTACATTTTCCATTGTGGACACAAACAAAAGAATGAGTTTGATTTTTATGCTTTTCTATCAGGCTCCTCAGGAAACTCCCAGGTATGCTTTGCAATTCATCTGGGATAAATTCTTGCTTTTTTTCTACATCCTGATCCCTTCTGTAATTTTTTTTTCTTTGAGACTAATTACCTAAATTGTCTAGTCTACACTTAAACTTGTAATCTTCCTGCTTCAGCCTCCCAGGATGTTGGCGTTCTATGCATGGGCTACCATGCATCACTCTATCACATCTTCTAAATGACAGTGATATAAAAAAAATCCCATGATTCCCTCAAGCAACTCTTTAATAAATCTGTATCACTCTTTTAGGGAGTACAAAAAGTTACTTTAAGGAATACCACTTGGTACAAATACTCAAATATTATGCACAAATTATATAAATAGTTGCTCTATTTTAATAAAGTAGGACCTAACAGTATTTGAGACCGTCTCTAAAATCAAAGCCAGATAGGAAGCAATATATTAAAAAATCCACGTAAATTTACTCTTATTTTCAAAATCATTGTTTCAACACAATTTTTTATAGTGCCAGTATTGCTCCAACTGAAATTATGTGTTTAGCATGCTAATGTTAAACAGACATTTTATACTATGCTGGAAATTGAATATTAGATTGTTTATGCCATCACTATTCTCCTGTTTACAACTCTAGGTGTTTTAAGAAATTCTTGTGAGATTTTAATACTCAACTCTTTCACAAGAAAAAACACTTCAGTTCTTTGTATAATAGATGGAAATAATGCCTGCTTTGAAATGGTGGGTATTTTGCTAAATTATTTAGAAGCTGACTCATGTGAATTGCTTGCTGTATTTTCTGTTCTTTAAAATTCCAAGTGCCATGGGGCAAGCGCTGTGCTGTCACACACTGAGGACACCTCACCCACCTTAAGTTAGGAGAGTTGTATAACACAGCCAAAGGAACCTGCGGATTCAAGTAACGCGTGATCGCAAACCTACTTCTTCTCAGAAGTGAAGAAAGCCTATGAAAGTGCTTCCTGGGGCTTCCTAAGAACTTAAGACAAAAGCTTCATCAAAACATACTGGGAGAAGGACTGAAATACACACTACTAACCTGCTCAGAATTGCACACTGTGGGCAGATTGCCAGCTGCCATGGGTGCCGCCGTTGGCTGCCACTGCTGAATCTTCATCAAGGATATAACTTAAATAACTAGCAGGCCTATGGTCCATTATACATTAGCATTACTAAACTTACTTGTTTGTAATAAGTGGTAGGTTTCACATTCAGTTCAATACTCAGCACCACTAATAACCAAAAATGACGTACATGAAAAGCACCTTTGCATAGCGTGCATCTTATAGTTCCCAGCAGGAACCTGGCCTCCCTGCTTTACCACCAGCACTGGTCATTACAGGGAAACTGCAAAAGAAATGAGCTGTGTGAACATGGTGACATTTTTTATCCTTGACACCCCCAACTATTCAACCTGTAGACACAGCTGTGCATCAGCATTCCTTCAAACTGAACCGTGAGCTTGTCTGGCATTCAGGAAGACCTGCTACTCCTGCAAAGCAGACTCAGCCACACTCACATTCCTGTGGCCCCTCGGGGAACCTGTGCCTACTAATGAGGATGGAACTGGACCAAGAGGTGAGGCTTCCCTAACACCACACCTTCACTGAGCGAGCAAAGGGTGCATTTTTCTTCCCATAAATTTGTTTGCTTTCAGTTAAGAGCCTGGGTACCATGGTGATTATATAATCAGAGCATGTCCCAAATTAGCTACAATGCTTATTAGCTCTTTGACAGTGAGTGTTGATAGAGGCAGAAAAAAAAGTGATCAAATTGAAAATGGACAGGAAAAAAAATACTTACAAGTTAACTAGACAGCTAATAGTTGCTGAGCTCCGACCAAGTGCCACTAGCTAGGCCAGGGAATGACCCGTCATTGCTAATTTGTGTTAGTACTGGGAAACACACGCCCAATAAACAGCATCAGGGAGACTCAGGGCTGCATCTGACATGGCTCTGCTCACAACTTTGTTCATGTGCAAGTCCTCAATCCAAGAGCCAGGGGATAAGATTATCAGCTTCTAGAAGAGTAGCGGTTAGGAGGGTGAGATGCACGGATAAAAGCTGCAGAGCCGCCTTCGCCCACGGTCACTGGTAATTCCCTTCTTCCCTTCTAGTACTTTACCTGTTTAAGACTGGCAAGAATGAATGATTAGTTCAAGGAACTGCTATTTAAAGAACAAGGACCTTGGCCTTCACTCCATCCAGGGTTTTCTAATTCTAGAGATAGCTGGATGAAGGCAGAGAAATCATGAGAATCGCATAATCTCCAGCGACAGAGGAGAACTGAGAAGAACTCAGTTCCTAAGTCTTCCTGCCTGTAAAGGTTGCAGACGTCACATTCAAATCCTGATCTGCTGAGAGTACTCCTCAGAGACACTGTGTAGGAGTAGTCAGGAGCCCAGACTCAGAGGCAGACGTCTGGGCCGAGGCCTGCAACAGTCACTGAACGAGTTCAAGCAGTTTCTCTGAACTCCCTCTGCAGCAAGTAGCTCATCAGGTGGGCAAATCAGTAGCAGCCAATACAGTTCTGCGTGAATTTCACGCCTTCAATGGCGTCTGTGTTCATTCCTTCTGAGCTCCTGCTATGTATTAATGAAGGGGATACAAGAACAAAGCAAACCCAACACACCCTCGCGCCAAGCCTTGGGCTCAGTGGCGGAGGCAGTAGTCTGGTCAGGGTATCTGCGGGCAGGCAGTGAGGGCAAAGGCCAGAGGGTGACCATGAAGCAAGGAAACAGCTGAGCAGGGTGAAGGCAGGGAGAGAGGAGACAGCACTCGGGCATGGCCCAGGCAGGAGTCTGAACACCACACTGAACAGGTCAAACCATTCGAACAGAGGTGTGAAGCGCTGGAGAACCAAAGCCAGAACTGACAGCACAGCTGGCCTTTTAGAAAACTTAGGCAAGCCACACAGTAGGACAAAGCGTGAGTGTGAAAGACGGAAGCGAGGACCTGCAGAGACGGCTGGTGCAGCCTTAAGCAAGGAGCTGTGAGCAGTGACAACAGCCGTGGGGTGTGCAGGGGCTTGGGGTTCTACTGGGGGATGCACCAAGATCGTTGGATGGCCACAGGGTGCCTCAGCGCAAGCTAAGCTCTCCAACAGAGAGACGATCCGGGTTCACCCCCTTATATGGTGCTTTTAACTGAGCCTCAGGACAGTTGATTGTCCTGGGATGCTTTCAGTATGCAAAGCATGTGGGGCTGGACACGGTGGTGACAGATTCTCCCTCCGCTACCATACTTCCTCAGCTAAGGGATTCAACCAAATTTTTTTTTTTTTTTTTTTTTACAGTGAAGTATTATTATCCAAAACTAGATGTCTACAACTAGGCTACAATGACCTATTTCATGGCGTTACCTGACGTGGCACGTGCAAAGGCTGTAATACTAGACATTCAATAAAACTTAGGTTTCACATCAGCTGCCACACATGCAGGAACATGCACCACTTTCAGGAAGCCCAGTTCCCAAAGCGATGATCCTCATGTTCATCTCACTGTAAGTCTTGTGTCTTCAGGCTAGAAGACTCTTTATTGGTCCTTTATAGTATAATAAAATGCCTTCCAACACACGAGGAAATAAAATTCATGCCACTTCAGGTAACTTTCCTAAATCAGAGAATTCGCATCTTGTACCTCTGCGCACCTTCTCATGCCATTTCCACCCTAACTTCTTAACAGGTAAGGGATGGCTTGCTCTCTGTGAGACAGTGAGTCCCACGCTACTCTCTCCTACTTTCTCTTCCTGGTTGTAGCACACAGATGTGCTCTCTAAGTCTCTCACCACTGCAGACGCTGGTCAGTCTCCGCCCAGGAGCCTCACAAGGAGGAAAACCACCATGCCTCATCTCTGACCAGACTCATGCCCACAGATATCCACGCCACCATCTGTGGCCTCTGTGCCTCTCCCTTTACTACTCCACCATTCCCTGCACACAGTGCGTCATCAGAACCCCTATGGTTCAGGCCTGCCTGGAATGCCCTTCTTGTGAGTCTAAAATTTCTACAAAAATGAAGAGAGAACAAGTCTTCGGGTTATCAATCTCACGTATCCAGTCCCATTTTTGTTAGCATTTCCCACATCACAATGAATGTCAGACTCACATCATGAGCCTAATGGATGTGTCAGTTGCTGTGCTAAGCATGAGGGATGGTGGGGAGCCAGGAACTGCCTGCTGCTGGCAAGCGATCCAGGCCTTAGAAGGGAAGGGAGAGGCACAGAGCTGCCCTCAGCACCACAAGGGAAGTGCTGCCGCCACACGAGGCACTGCACGACCCGGCCCGAGGAAACAGGGAAAATCACTAGTGCTGCTGGGAGGGGCAAGGAGTCCTCACAGGCAAAGTCAGGGAGCTCCTTGCTCCTGCGACTTCGTGTATGGGTCCCATGTGTGCTTCTAAGTGAGGCCCTGTGAAGATGCATCCACAAGAAGGCAATATCTGAAAGGTCACTGAAGACTGAGCACAAAATCAGCTGTCTGCTGGTGCTACCAGAAGGATGGTCACCATCACGAAAATTCCACAGCAACTTAGCAACACGGAGTGCTAGAAAATAGGGGAACTCCTCCCTTCAGCTCGCATGCAACCTGTGATCATCTTGGCAAATTCCCTTCCATGGTGAAACGCTCCCAAAATCACTGAATGAGAAACCAGAAACCTAGCTCTACATGTCCAAGCACACAGAAACACAGCACACACATGCACACACGCACATGTGCACGCACACATACACACAGACACACACATCTGGAAACCAGTTTCCTGAATGTTGGATTTGTCCCTGCACGCAGAATACACAGTAGACACTGTGAAAACAAGCTATGCCCCTCCTTAAAAGACGGCCATATATGAGCATGTGAATATTCATATATGAATAATCTATAGGCCGTATAAGCTTGAAGGAACAAGAAATGTAAGTCTTAATAAAGCACTGATCTTAGACTTTCATACAAAGTTGGCATGCCAGTTGCAAAGAGGTCTCAAATCATATTATCATTTTTCATACAGTCATAAGCCTGGCCTCTTAAGGAAAAACCGGAAAATACTGACTACCATAGAAGGATTTTAACTTATCCTATTGCACTAATTTATTCACTGATTTTTTCCAAGGCTTTTGCTCATAAAATTTAAGACATACGAGAAAAGCAGGAAAGTAGGGCTATATTTTTACATTTTAAAACCTCTTTAATTGCTGTGTGCTATCTCATAATGGTAGAGAAATATTTTAAGATTTATGAAAGGAATTCTTCATAATCATAACTCAGGTACAGATACTATGCCTTGGAAATCTACTAAATATGTAAGTCATACAAAGCAAATTGAGGTTAATGTCCATGGTATATTTTCAGATATTACACCTCATGTTTTCTTTTAATTACCAACATGTACAGGGCCAGTTTTACAATCAGCTCCTCTGACATCTTCACACAACCAGTGATGGCACCACATGGCTGGAACGCGCCTCAGGAGGCCGCCTCTCTCACCGTCCCGTCCTCTCCTAGGAGTACACAGGGGCAGCAGACCCTGCATGGAGCTCGTGGAATGACGCTCAGGTGCTGGGCTTGCGGCCGGAGCCAGAAACACGCTTTCACTCTAAAACGACAACCACACCTGCTCCAGACTCATCTCAGGTCTTGCTTTAGCTTGGTCTTAACCATCCAGCAGAAAAGTCTAACCACAAGGTATAGAAAGGAAAGCAATACTAATAGGCTAAGCTGTAAAAGGTTCAAGTCAACAACCTCTGATTAATGCTAGATGAGCTAATAATCCACTATGGGTATGGACCATATGTACAGCTAGTTTCTTTGTGCAGTGAAAAAAGAGCTCTGTACTAAGGATGTCTACACAAATCATATCTGCATCTTGTACTCTAAACAACTATGATGAAGACAACAATATGCAATGTATTAATTATTGTGAAAAATAAAAAAAAATAATTAAAAAAACACAACCACAAGCAGAGGGTCTGTTCACATTGTTAGAAATGCTGATCAGATGAAATGAAACTATGGTGCATGGGAACCACACATGGGAGTACTACAGTGCACATTGTAAGCAGGAGGTGAGAGTAATGACAAGGACAAGAAGGAAAAGCTGGCAGGGATCTGTGGGGGGAGTGGGGAGGGGCGGATGAGAACTGAAAGGCAAGCTATGCTACGCACAGGGTCCCACTCCCTGAGGTGAACGTCAACCGCAAGTACCTACAATAAAAGAAAAATCTGGAGGGGAAGAAATGAAATAGCAGTGCACTCTCTGCGCTAGGCCGTGTTGTCTGCTATCCTGGATTTTCCACTGTGCATTTGTGAGACCTGTGTTCACCAACAGACTGGCAACAGGATTCAGTTACTCTGTCTGAAAAATGGGAAAACAAGCGTATCTGCTTCCAAAAAATAGCAGTGAGGTTAACCTTCAGCTCTGACCACATGGTCCACAGCAGCAGCACACTCTAATACAGTGAGCAACCAGTGAACACTGTATTCCTCTTTCCCAGGGGTACTGTGCAAGACTCACTTCATCAGTTTAGGGTTAGGATTAGGATTACAAACGTATGGGATTTATGAATGATTTTCCTAGAAGAGAACTTGTTCATAAGTCACTGCACAATGATGAGGATTTAGACATGAAGATGAGCACCATGGAACTGTCCTCTTGGAAGTATTTTCCCACAGACAGTCTTTGTGGAACAGTAGGACCCAGAGAGGCCACTGTGTGCATGACGGCACTCGATGGACAGCTGTGCAGTCCCTGTGGGCCATGAGGACAGGGGTGGCACTCAGGCGCTTTCCCTCCTTTCCTTTTATTCTGGTGAAGAGAAACACTCCCATGAAAGGCTGAGTTACGATCTCTGCAGAAACTCACATACAGCAAGACAGGAGACATGATCACCATTACATGCAAGGTTAAACCAAACCAGGACCGTTGGCTGTTCTTCAAGGGTTCTAAATCCTCAAGTGTCCATGAATGCTGCCTACAAGGCTGCGCTATGGCCAAGGAGCCAGATGAGCATGCACACATGCACACACACGCACACTCATGTGCACACACATCTTTGTCATATAATGCAAGCAACCAGCTCTTTAGATGGAGGTTTCAAAGGTATTGTCAAATACAAAGAGAAAGATGTAATAAAGTAGAAGGAGCTACCATTAATGGTTGGTGCACTTATGCCCAAGTATTTTCCTCTATCCACGTAAGGACTAGAAAGCTGGGAGGACAAGTCATAAATGTTATATATTTTAAAAACATGTATTATAAATATTTACCTATATTCTAACATTAAATGATTTCAGAGGCTTAGGGGGGACACATTTTAGATACAGACCAAGTTTATGTAACCAGCCCACTTATAACACATATAAAGTACATTTTAATATTTTGCTATCTGAATCAACACCATGATACTAAACAGAAATCTGTATTTATTGAGTACTTCACTACTTAAATTTCTATGAGTTAACCAAATACACATACTGTTTCAGAAAGTGTGAATGCATCTGTAAATTTCTTAATGCACATGGTCACATTGTAGTTCAGTAGAATTCTTACCTTTGGTGTATAAAAGTTGCTATTTTGATTCATATTTGCATCACCAGCTATTAAAATATTAAGAAGATACGTGCCAACATGATGAGTGATAAGTAACTTCTACATCATTAATAAGCAGAAACAAATTACCACGGTAAGTGTGATGTGTTATAAGCTTCCCATTGCTTCAGTTTTGATGATTCCAGTCCCTAAGTTGACCTGCTGTACTTATTCTTCCTTCTCGCTGAAGGCTTCCAGTGAAGAAGCCAGGAACTTCTGGCCCCACCGGGGCAGGGGCATCTTTGCCCATCTTCCGCCTTACTCGCAAAAGCAACACAAAGGGAAGAAAGTGTTCATGATTTGTAGTTCTGTGCTAAGGATAGGAAGAGAGAAAGATAACTATGTGTACAAATAAAGATAAGGTCAAAACAGATACATGACAAAAACAGACGGAGCACAGTAAAGCAAAGTAAAATATAGTGTGAACAGAAAGCCTGGCCTGAGAATGATCACAGAATTATTGTTCTTGTTGTTATTAGTAGTAGTAGCAGAAGCAGTAGCAGTAGTAGTGGTAGTGGTGGTGTTGGTGACTGAACTCACGACCCTGCACTTGTCAGACATGTGCTTATGCTACTGAGGTATCTTCCTGGCCCTTGCATTAATTTTGACAAGAATACAATTTTCATTTGGAACACCAATACCTTAGTTGCCTTTTACTATTCCAAGGACATGGCCTGGTTGTTGTGTAACTTGGATCTGGTCACGGTTGCGTCTCACCCTGTGGATCTCGAAAGTAGAAGTCTGCCTGTTCTCACACGCTGCTGCCAGAGCTGCCGGAGAGCACCACTTGAGAACTTGCAGAAATGTGGCTTCTCAGGCCCCACTCTGGGCCGCTGAATTAGAAACACCAGAGGTGGAAACAGGAATGTATTTTTACAAAGTCCCTGAGGTGATTGTGATTTCTGATTGTGGTTCTGAAAGAAGGTTACAAGGTCTCAGAACCATGAACAGTCTTGGACAACTCTTTCTCTACTGTGCTATGTATACATGCATGCGCGCGCGCGCGCGCACACACACACACACACACACACACACACCGGCTTGACCCATTTATATAGGAGTCTGAACTTACACAGAAAGTGGACGTGAGGAACCCACCACTGCAGATGCACATGCTGTCGTTCTGCAGATCGATGGCCCTCACTTAACAAAGTGCAGCCATGCACCCCAAAAGCCACAGCTCCTGACACAGGCATATCACGGGGCTTGCTTTTCAACATCAAGAAATAACTCATTTTAAAGATGAAAACCATAGCCTTTCAAAATGTTCCTAGACTTGCAATTCTTTGGTACAGGACTCTTCTCAATGGAGCTACATAAAATACACACACACACACACACACACACACACACACATACACACACATACACGCACATCATTCCAGTAACGCTAAGGCAAGGGGTAACTGCATGACGTTCTGCCATGGCACTCCAATAGCTATGTGGTACTGGGCTCTCAAGTTAGGGCTTTGCTACCTTGTCTGTCTCTGTAAGCAAAACAAAGCCAGAGTCTTCCTGATCCCAGGATGCCTGCGGAAGCCGGCCTCATCGCTCTGAGCGTGAGCTGCTCACATGAGCAGGGACCTCATGCTCGATGTCCACTTCTACCCCCATGGACCCTTGGAATGTTAGCGCCCTGTGCTCCTCACGAAACCACCCTTAGAACCTGTCAACTCCATCCTCTGGGCTCCCTATGTGCTGCAAAAACAAAACAATGTTTTTTCTCTTCTCACATTATTGTGCAGACTGTTAAGTGACGAAAAACGCATTAAACAGCCCCAGAGCACTGAAAGCCATCCAACACCCTACTTAATAGCAATGCACCAAATGGCAATTTACTGTATAAGGCCACCTCTCACTTAACCGTTCTGAGTCCTCAGCCAGCCATTCTACAGATACGTGTGCCTTTCTGTAAAGATCAAACTTGAACAAAGACTAAAGGCCGCTAAATTTAGGATCAGTTATAAAAACATCAAATGCTGAAGAAATCCCATTCTGATAGACGGGCATTGCTCAATGTGTCAAAGAAAGCTTCAAGCCAAGAGCTCAACCATTGCTCTGGGGAGAGGCCACAAACTGAGTCTGCCGTGACAAGACCACACACGTGCTGCCTGCACCGTGTCCTGCACACTCTGCTGGACAGGTGAGTCACTTCCTCCAAGGCTGATCTCGTCTTTTTGCAAGTGGCAGTTGCAGCAGTCAAGGGTTCAGGTGCTGCCCCAAGGTTTTGAACTTGACTTTTCCTTAACCCCTGCATTGTTTGGGGGTTGACTGACTTGAGTTTTTGACTACCGATTTCTCATGCACAAAGTGGGTGGTACACTGGCTACATAAGTTTATTGTATGAAATTACACACATATCATGAATTTTAGCATTGTATCAGACACTATGCCATATACTATATACTACAATAGAAGCTATTTCTAAATACATATTCTTAATTCAAATGCATAGTAAATCTATTTTAACCTTTTATTTATTTGGTGCAGGGTTTCACTATGCAGCTTGAACTCCTAGGGATCCTCCTATCTCATTTTCCCCACTGCTGGGATTACAGGCGTGCACCACCACACTGGTATAAGAGACCTGTGCAGCACACCCCGGGGTCCTGGGCCCACTGTGCCTACAAGGCCTGCGGTACCTGGGATCAAACCTGGGTCCTTGCACTTGTCAGGCAGGCATTTAGACCACTAAGCTATTTCTCCAGTCCCTGAATAATAAATCTTTCAGTAAAATTCTTTAAGCCTATGTCAACTTTATTTTATTTGACGCTGTTATTTGGACATTTCTTCTTTTCCATTTACTTTTAGGCGAATGTAATTCTGACAGCAATCTATTCTGGGATTGTTTTTTAATGACTAGTACAAAGCAAACTTGTGCTGCTTTTTCATGGCTACCACTCACACAAGGTGGGAAAGACTGTTAGGAGGCCTGGAAGATGTGCACGTGCATGTGTGTTTCTACTTGAATTTCAAAGTGAAAGATAATTCCAGTCATTAAAAGTCACTTTCTCTCCTTTGCAGCTTTTGGCAGAGAAAATGAGCTCTGTATTTAAAGGCTTCACAGTCCAGTCAAAGTCATTTATATGCTCCAGGGAGCTGTTAATGATTTCATAATATGACAAGTTTCACCACTTGTAGAAGTAATTACATATATTATACATATATATGCATTCATATGTATTCCATATATTATTTTAAGAAATTTGACAAGCTCTGATACTAGTAATATTTATAAATCATGGCTGAAATGACAATAAATGCACTCATACATATTAATTTTGTTAAGAGAGAACTATAAGCCTTTTCGGAGATATAGTTAGAGAATCTACTGATATTAAGTTACTGGATATAGATCATGTCCCACACACTGCCATTTACCTACAGATTTGTATATTCAGGGTTTACTTAGGGAACAGGAAGACCAAACTCTTTGGCTACATGTACTCATAGCAGCTACGTAACTATGCTAAGGAAAACTAGAAATGCAGTTACTGGCCTTATGATGTTGGAGTCATGGAGCTCTGATTTGACCATTTGGAGGGCTATTTAAAATTGCCCTCTACAGCATTCTACTCGGGAGCTGGTCACCTGGTAATAATAACTGAGATGCACTTTTGGGCCAAGGCCTGCCTGAGCCTGTGGCCTAGAGGGCCTCCTTTGACCTCATGCACACTCCTGATGGAGGTAGCATCGCTGTTTCCATGGAGATTACTCGAGTCTCTCTACGGGGCTGATTAGGATAAGTCAGGTTCTCACACAAAACACGTACAGATGGCAGAAATCTTGATATTTTAGAAACTAAGGACCCAATACCTGTTAGCAGGTGTCTCTCAAACTGGTATGTGGTCTTTGGGGTTTGGGACTCTGGGATAGGCAGACGATTTCAATAACCCAAATTATCTCCTTCCCCTTTACCCCAGCGTCCGTCAGATACTTAACAGACAGACATGTGTTCCACTCGCTTTTTCAGGCAAACTCTTCACGACTTCCTCAGAAGTTTCACAGCACAAGATTTCCAGGCCATTTGCCATGCCCTAGCACCCTTTTGGAAATGAACCCCAGTTTTACTTTAAATATAGAGTCAAAAACAATCTCAGGCTCCTTGGCAGGACTTAATTAATACAAAGCATGTCAGAAACATCAGGTCTTGCCGCCACACTGGGTCCATCACTGCGCCACTTCTCCTCGGGAGGGGAGCACAAGGCACACATGCACCGTGCTTGCAGTCAACTAGAATTCAAGGTAATTTTTATATATATATATATATATATATATATATATATATATATATA
>PVKN010008653.1:0-24817 GCA_004027915.1 Capromys pilorides | reverse complement strand
CACACACACACACACACACACACACACACACACCACAGTTCCTGCATGTCAAGAAAGAGTTTGGGGTTTGAGAAAGATATTATAGGGAGAAGGCAGCCCCAGAAGAGAGCAGATCCTATAGAAATCATGGTACCTACAATGAGGCTCTGAAGCTGTTTGCCTTTAAAATTAGTTCCTTTCTGATTAAAGCACTGGAGGGCCAGGGTCTGAATGGGCAAAGGAGGAAACACTGCAGTTTCAGTATCTGGAACTTTGAACAGGATCACCAGCTTTCTCTTCTTATTGGAGCCAGAAGGATCAGGGACTCTGAAAGGGCTCCCCATCTTTAAAGACATTTCTCGTTTGGTTTACATGGGAAGGTAGGCAGGGAGAAGTTTCAGATGGGCTTGGGGAAGTGCAATACAATCTAGCTGGCCAGGAGGGAGAGTGATTTATAAAGCAAAAACCTCAGATGCTACTTCCTGAGAAGCCTCCAGATCAAAACAGCCTCCTCTGGGCGTTTATGACCCATCTCTACCCAACAGGAAAAGCATCCTCAATAAAATCTTGGCCCACGCCTCTGTCCTCCACCCAAGGGAGGGGTAAGGCACACACTCTGAAATGAAGTGACCTGACCCCTTCCTTGTTCCCTTGTTCACACACGAGCACATACACCCACACAGTTTTCCTACCAGAAGGTTGACTACTTTAAAGAAGTATTTTCTCAAAAACAAACAAATAAGCAAAAAAACAACTCCCCAGTGTTAGAACAAAGAAGCAGCCCTAAGGGATTTAAAGCTTGAACCTGGAACAGTAGAAAAGTAGATCTAGGGGCTGGGGAGATAGCTCAGTAGAGTAAGCGCTTCTGAGTTCAATTCCCAGTTCCACAAAAACAAAAACAAAAAAAGAAAGAAAGAAAGTAGATTTAGTCACATAGGGATCTTGCTTCCTGGTTTTTCCTTGGCTCTCCAACTTTAGACAGTTCAATCTGGGTGAACAGGATCCTGAGGGTTACCAAGAGCTTGGATTTTTCCATCCACAGAGGATGCTCTAGGTTTTATGCCCAGGGCTAGAAGGGTAGGGGTGATGTGGGGAGGACAAAAGGCTTCTATCAGATCAATGGTCTGATCTGAAGAATGGAATGGAAGAGAAGGATTGGGAAGTTGGTTGGGAGCTGGTTGGCTGTTCCTAGCCCAGGTTTCTCACCTTTTTCGAGCCTTATGTGGACATTCACAGATCTTTTTTCATATTCAGGTACCCTGGTGTTCAGGAACATGGGATGGGAGAACTAAGAATCTTTTTAATAATAATAATAATAATAATAATAATAATATAATAATAATGTGTGACTTTCTTGGCCCTCTAATAGCAGCGCCTTCTCCTTATGTTGAACTCCTAACTCCAAAAGCTCTAGCTTGGCATATTAATTACAAGTTTTCTTTCTTCTTCACTTCCAAAGCCTCCAGGGTTCTATAGTCCCAACACAGTGCAGGCTTAGAGGGCTGATGCTTCTTCCCCCAGCAAAAAGACAGAGTTAAACCTAGGATACTCTCATCCCCAAAACAGTCCAAAGCAGTTTTAGACAGTGAGGGACGCATATATATTTTACTTGGGCATTAAAAAGAGCTAAGGCATGGGCCGGCAAGATAGGTCAGTAGTCTAAAGTGCCTGCTTAGGAAAGCTTAGACAACTGTAGGGACTGTGGTTCGATCCTCAGCACCACATGCTGCGCCAGCCCCACCCTCAGGGCAGGCTGAGCTGGCCATAATAAAATAAAATGAAATAAAAAATAATAAAAACTAAAAAAAAAGAGTTAAAAAAATCTCTCTTTCCAGTGCCCATGTGGACAGAGCCAACCCAATTCCAGACCATCTGTCTTTCTTTCTCACCAGGGTGGGATCTGGTACACCCAGAGTGAAATGTCTCACCAACAGGGAAAGTTGGCCTCAGAGGAGGCTATTTACCATAACTTGTACTAGGAAAAAATAAGTGTGTGCTTTAATTCTAACTCATAAAAGAGGCAAATGGGGCAGTGTGGTTGCAGGTGACTTGGGAAGTGGGATCTTAATGATTTCTGAGAAGATAGGCCTTTTCTCAGGCTTCTCTTCCTATTCCTAATCCTTGCACCTGGCCTGTGGCATTGTCCCTCCCCTCACCACTACTCAGAAGACAAATAAGCAGGTGTTTACAAATCCCAGCTCAAACCTAGCTGGGCCTCTCATTCCTGTATCCCATCCCTAATGCCTCTATATGAAGGCTTATAGGTCTAGGTAGCATAGCCCATCAGAACTCCTGCTCCTTAGGTTAAGGAGTGAAGAAGATTGTGGGAAACAGTGGGCAGGGGCTGGAGGCACCTTCCCAGAAAACTATTCTAGAAATAGCCCTGAGATGAGGGTAGGAGGAGAATGTCTGGGTCTGAATTAACTATAGGATAGGTTCAGGGCCTACCTAAGTGGCCAGGAAACGTAAGTATTTCTAGCACACATACACATATTCTGGTTTTTTTTCCCAGGACTGGGATTCGAACTCACGATCTTGCACTTGCCAGGCAGGCACTTGTGCCATGGAGTTATCTCCCCAGCCCCATACACATATTCTAGAATCAGAAACTCTTGCTCAGAAAGTTCTTTCCCCTTGCTTTTCTGATTTGACCAAAATAAATCCAAAACCCAAATCTACACTTTCAGTGGCTGTGTCTTTGATAGCTCTTGAGCAGGATGTAATACCATCACCTAGTCTATAATAGTACTCAGGTAAATGGAGGGTTAGAAAGCTGGTCACAGTGGTGCATACCTGTACTTTCAGTATTTGGGAGGCTGAAGCAGGAGTCTCTGTTAGTTGGAGGCCGATCTGGGCTACATAGAGCATTCAAGGCTGAGCTACATACACAGATTCTGTCACACGAAATACAGTAATTTTTCTTTAAATGGAGGGTGAAGAGGGTCCCGATTCTTTGTGTGTGTACCCATTTTTTCTCTTCTCTTAACTGGCTCAAAATTATTTGACAAACTATAGAGGTACCAAACATGACTATTAAAAATGACCTCATTACGAGGCATAAAATGCAGAGCTAGATTAATATGATGAGCTGTAAGAGGCTTATATCAACAGCCTCCAACATTGCCAGTTTCACTGGTAACGCACTGCAATTATGGAACACTGGACTATGTATACAACTACTTCCTCTTAGTTCAAAGAGAAGAAATTTTTTCTTTCCTTACCAATATAGATTAGAAAATTTATCACATCTACACCCTGTGCTCTGTATAACTACTATGAGGATAACAATATGCAATGTGTCAATTATTGAGAATGTACTACTAACATGTTTTGAAACTATCATATTGTTATTTCTTATTAAAAGTAATAAAAAAAAAATGACCTCTTCAGGGGCTGGGGAGATAGCTCAGTAGAATAAGTGCTTGCCTAGGAAGCGCAAGGGCCTGAGTTCACTCTTCTTCAAAACAAAACAAAAACCTCTCTTTTGGTTTCCTTTCCCAATCATGCTTGTGACAGTTTGATAAAGCTAGTGGTTCCTGGAGAATTTCCAGAAAAAAAAATCAAAAGAGATTTCCTCTAATTGCCTGGCTTGTTCCCATGAGGATCAGAAGAGAATGAAAACTTCTAAAAGGTACATGTATAGAGAATTATGTCAGAATTTGAATTCAGGGTTGTAGTTCACATTTGCACAGTAGCCTAATTTGCACTATACTCAAAAGCACAGAGGATTGGACAGATTCACAGAGGCAAACATGAGAAGACATTAGACTAGAAGATGATACTTCAGATCCTTGTACAATTGAGATTGACCTTGATATACAACTTTGTTAGAAAACAAGGCCACAAGCCAAAGATAACTCAAAGCTCATTCAGGGGCAAAGGGAGGGGGCTAGAACATGCTCAGTATCACTCCTCCCTCTGAACCTGAGATAGGGAAGATCCCGGAGGTAAGGATGTAGAAAGAAGAATGGAGGGAGAAAGCAAATCACAGAGACCCAAACACTGTTTACCTATTGGTTGATGGGGGTCATGTGACTGTACAGAGTGCATTCCTGATTGGTTGCTTGACCCCTTCTAAGTTAAAGCCCTAGTAGCAAAATTAAGATTTCTTAGTTGCTAGGGCGCAGCTGGCACCCGATTACTTGCCCATCCCCCTCTTCCATGCTTAGCTTGCGGTGGTGATCAAGAATCTCAGGCCCTTTTTATGTTTTCCTGTCCCCAGGTGAAACCTGGAATATAGTAAAAAAATAAAAAATAAAAATAAATAAATCTGACCTGACTACAAGGCAAATTATTTGAGAAGGAAGCCCTATTGTTATAGGAAGAGAAGATGGTATTTAAAAGGCACTTTTAGGGGCCAGTGAGATGGTTCAGGGGTCTAAAGCGCCTGCTTAGGAAAGCTCCAGGGACTGCGGTTCGATCCCTGGCACCACATGCTGCGCCAGTCCCACCACCAGGGCAGGCTGAGCCAGCCATAAAATAAATAAATAAACAAACAAGTAAACAAATAAAAAAAAAATAAAAATAAAAGGCACTTTTAAGCCTAAAGAGTAGAAAAGGGGTCAGAAATTCATTGAATGCCTCTCAAGAGACAGTGTCTGAATTTATAAAACACACAGCCTCCACACAGAGACAAAGAAAATGGGACTGAGGTTTAGCTGGGGTCAAGGAGAGTGGTGGAGTCTTGCTAGGGTCTGGGGCTTTGGCTCTGGCGAAATTCCTGGTTAAAGACCACTGGTCTCTGCCAGGACCCTGGGGAGGCTGGAAAGAAGGGAAAAGTCAAATTATAGACCAAAGGAAGCTCCCATCTCCTTGATGCTTGGACTGATAAAGTTTCTAGCCAGCTTTAAGATCACAGACTGGTGAGAGAAAAAGAATTAAGGAGGGCAGGTAAAGGGGAGGGGGGAACCTGAGAGTTAAGTTTTTGAGTAGGCTGTTGGAGCAAATCACCCAAGATCCTCATGCTGCTGAGGGAAATGAGGTGTCTGGGAGGATGCTGAGGGCCTGAGTTCAGGCATTCCTTACAGGAGAGCTTGCCTTAGGCTACCTCTTTCTTGGGTCCCCTGTCCTTCCTTAATGGGTCTGATCTGGTTTTTTTTTGTTTTTTTTTTGTTTGTTTGTTTTTTCTTTTCCAAGACAGGGTCTCTATGCAGTTCAGGCTGGCCTTGAGCTCACTTTTATAGCCCAGGCTGGTCTTGAACTCACCCTGATCCTCCTGCCTCAGCCTCCCAAGTGCTGGGATTACAGGTGTGAGCCACCACGCCCAGCTCCTTGTCTATCTCTATTTGATTCTTTCTTCCTTTTTGGCCCTTGGGTTTGAGAGGCCCCAGGTGGTGCTAGTAGCATGTTCTCTGAAGACCAAGACCCTCTCACTCCGGAGGAGGCCTCCTCTTCAGGAAAATTGTCCCCTTTGCTCTCTTACCCTTCAGCCCTGCTGAATCCTTCCCAGTTCTCTGGGCCAAAATTCACCTTGTGAAGGTGACACACAAAGGGAGCCAGTGTGCACTCAGATATGGAGGACACGTCCCTCCCATGCCCAATACCTCTCCTGCTCCTACCCAGAAACCCAAAGGGACTCCCACCTGAGCACTGCCTCCCCTCACCATGCCCACATTGGACCCTGCTAGCGCCATCCTCAGAGGCTACTCTATCCTCTGCTTGGGGAGCTTTTCTAGCCTAACAAACACACTGCCTCTACTCCCTCCCTCCATATCCAATACTCACAGTACTCACTACACTCACAGAAAGATCCCTGTAGGCCTCCCAGGGCCTACTGTTACCTGAGGCAAAGAAGACCCCGGCAGCTGGAGAGAGGAGAAAGCAAAACCCACACTGCACAGACCCCCAGAAAGACCTCAGAGTTCAGAGATTGGGAAGCTACCCACCTCCCCGGCCCATTGGGGAAGGGGAGAGGAGGTACTCTGGAGCCAAGCCAGGCTGCAGTCTGTGGGCTCTGTAGAACCAGAATACTCCTTCCTTGCCCTTCTCTTTAGTTTCCTCCCCTGCCTGGACTCTGGGCCATCGGCCAGCCTGCTGAATTGTTTCCCTCCCTGGAACAGGGGACCCCAGAGGCACTTTGCACTGGTCTAAAGTTTACACATTCCTATGAACACCAAACACCACGTATGTCCCTGCCTCAGGCTTTCTTCTCCATCAAGAGAAGATCTTGCTGAGCTCCAAAGAGCCAAAGCTTCCTCCTGCAGCCCACGGAATAAGGAGCAGCAAGGGGAGGCCTCCCCTGAGGAGTCAGTTTTCCCATCTTCCTACTTCCCAGCAGCTTCTTCTCTTCTCCCACTCCAGTCTGGGGAGGCCTGGAGCACCTTTCTCTTTCCCCTTAATGAGTGGGAATTACCTGCTTTCAAGGGAGTGGGGAAGGAGTTAGGTAAATAGAAGGAAAGGTCTCAGAAGAGGAGAGAATTAACTTACAGCGTTCGCCTGGGATTCATTTTCGAAGATGTAACCTCTCTCACCATCATCCCCAGCGCCGTAATCCCCTCTAACTGCCAGGCCCTCTGTCCTAGCATTAAACCTCACCAGCAGCTGCGTGGCTGGACAGTTAAGATTATATATGATGTAAATATATTGTGGGTTTGTCAGCTCTCCCTACACCATAAAACTTGGTTTAATGACATCACGTGGTCCCCCAAGAGCCACTCATGGGCTTGCCTCCAGGCCATTCACATAAATAACCTCCAAAAGTTTCAAACTCCTAAATTCACATAGAAGCTGTGCCTATTTCTCTAATGCTCAGTTACACCAAAAAGCCCTCGTGCTGCTCCTTTGCCCCACCCCCACACCCCCTTATAGGGTGGGGAGGAAGTAGAGAATGGATCTTTACTTATTTACTTACTTATTTCCATAAGGACCTGTCGCCTTCGAGGTCGTGTTGATTTTTTTTTCCTATTTTTTCCTCCTCTCTCCTCTAATTGCTCAGAGTGGGCCGTGTCCCCTCTTCCCACTCCCCCGGGAAGGTAAGTCATGTTTCATCCCATTCTTTCTTGCTGCCAGAGTGGGTGGGTTCCAGGGCAAAGTGGAGAGGAAAGCTCCACCGTCTCCTTTGGCACCCGAAAGCCCCTGCACTTACTGCCCCAGTGCAATGCCAAACCCTGGCTCTTGCAAAATGTGCCAGGAGGCTGGCCAGAGGGGGGACAACTACCCCTAGATGCTAAGCAGAAGCTTCTTCTGTTCAGGGAGAGACCAAGGGTCTGGGCCTCATCCACTCCCAACACAGGGGAGTATTTCTCAGGCCTCCGCCTTGAGTGTGGCTGCAGGCTCCGCTTCAGCGGAAGCTGAGCCCGGGTGCAGGTCTGCAGACTGTGACAGGAGGGAGGAGAGTAGGAAGGCTCAGCAGTGCTCTCCCAGGCCTGGCCCAGCGGACTCAGTTCTGCAGTAACTCCGGAGAAGGAGAGGCCCGAATCCTGCTGGGAGGAGCAGCCAGCGCGGCGGGGCGGCTGCTGCACCTGGCCCGCCAGGTCAGATCTACACGCGCTCCCCTCACCCGCTGTGCCTGAGCACAAGCCTCGGTTCTGCTCCTGAGTCTGTCCCCTGGGGAAGAAGCAGACTAGGGAGGCTGGAGCGAGTGAGTGCAGTGACACAGCCCCTTTCTTATTTAACTGTTACCCTTTGGAGAAACCAGTGCTTCTTCATGCTTCACTGCTTGCCCAATAGTTTTACTCAGCATGGAGAAAAAATTAAAATAACTCCCTGAAGAAAATTACACATTTTATTTCAAAGAGGGAGTGGGAGAGAGATAGAAATTTGATGCTGGTGGGTTGGACTGACCGGCTCTGTGAAAGTTGGAGAGAGACACTGCCCGTGCCCTAACCTGGCCAGAGTCCAGTGAGAAGGGTAAGACTATGCACACACATAGTCTTGTGTGCAGCTCAATAAACATTTGCTGAGATCTCCTATGTGCTACGTGTAAGGCAAAGAAAGGCTCTCGGGTCTTCTAAAAAATGACAGGCAGATGGGCAGCTCACAGAAGGATAAGGCCAAAGTCCTTGCAATACATCCAGGTAGCATCAGCATTAATAATCATAAATATTCTCCCTACCCCTCCTCAGAACTACTCTGCTCCTTTTTCTCCTTGACTGCTGGAGCAGCTCCTAGCCCAGCTCCAGACCCCCACTCCAACAGTGTGGGGGGCCTAGCCCAGGCTCCAGGAAATCACCCCATTGTGGGAGGCAGGAGAGGAAAAGCAGTAAAGTTTTATGGACCCTTCCCACATTTGTTTCTCCTGCAAAGTGCTTCCTCCCTCAGCCCATCCCAGGAGCCTGGAGCTGAGCAGAGCAAAGTTGGCCTAAGCCGGCCTTAGGCACCACCTGAATTAGCTGCTCTTCTTGGGGCCCCTTACCTCACCTTCCCCCTCTAAACAAAATCTGAGACTTGAGATAAATGATGGCCAACGGATGTGACTCTGGCCCTGGTCTATGCAGTTCTCATCTTGATTAACTTTCAGAACATTTCTGGCCAGGCAAGTACACCTACAGATTGCTGTCCCTGCTCCCCTCTCTCCCGATATCTAAGAAAGCTGAAGTACACCTTACCAACTCCCCAAGCATTATACCTGTCTACCAAGCAGTGCCTGCTTTTCTAAGGAATCCAAGTGGGACCAAATGGATCCCTACGTTGAGAGCTCAACCTTCCCTCTGTGCCTTGGAAAGCCGCTTCAAGGTCCACCTAGCACCCTGAGAGATTTTCAGAGGTCCAAAGGGCCTTAATCTGAGCATACGTAATGCACGGCGGAGCCACTGGTCCCTATGCATTAGGTTAGGTCTGGCATGGGATACAAGCTACTGCAAGTCTAGAAACTTCAGATGCCTTGGACAGCCACAGCACAAACAGAGAAAAGCCAGTATAGGAGGCCCGTGCCTCCCTCTTTCCCCAGAGTCCCTTTATGGAACCCAGAATCAGAAAAGGAGCTAAATTTCACCTCTCTCCTCTTGCTGCCCCTAGAAACAACTAAAAACATTTATTTTAAAGGAGAGGCTTAAAGATTGTGGGCCTTGCACTATATCTCATCACACATTTAAACACTTTAACTCAAACATGCCCTAAACAGACAGGAGCCGCTGCATCTTTAATTCTGTTCTCTCTTTGTCTTTATTTGATATGACAAAATATAGTTTCAGGAAGGACCCGGGAGTTAATAAATAGTTGGGCAACAGCGATGGGATAGCAGGGCAAGGAAGTCATGGCAGGAACTATGAGACAGCAAGGAGCTTCTAGGATCACTTGCTGGGCTCCAAATGGCAGAAAGCCCCAACCGTTGAGCTAGCTAGCACGCTGGGACTGTGGCCTGAGAGGGCATGCAGCAGGAGAGAGCTGGGGAGGTTCCCCAACTCTGGGGAAGGGAAAGAAGATATGGAGAGGTTAGGGCAACTACAAGGGCCCTAGGCCCACGGTCACGCTTCTCCCCTTTCATATGTAAATCATTAATAAGAGAAGACCAAGTTTAGTCACCATGAAGAAGCACCCCAGTTTGGCAACGGACTCTGCTAGGCACAAGTACTCGGCAGCCTGGGGTCTCCCATCTCACTAGCCAGAAACAAAAGAGCGAGAGCCTAGAAGTTGGGGCTCATGAGGGCCTACATCGGGTTGGGCCTACCTTAATTCAGGTGGGCCTCACAGAGACTTGGGGATGGGAAAGGTGGGCCAGGCTGAGGTTGGTTCAGTACCAGCCCGTGGTGCTCCCAAGCCCTCTGGGAAGACCCTGCAAAGGTAGCCCTGGGCCCCAGGTACCCAGCTGACCTAAGCTGAACTTTGCTGAGCTATGGGGAGACAGGCAGAGTAGAGGCAGCCCGGGAAACCCAGGGTCAGTGGGGATGCAGAATATCAAGGAAAAGCGCTTTTGTCTGTGAGGCCTGGGGAGCCAAAGCTGCAGCTCCTGCCCACCCCACCCCAAAATATATAGACAGAAAAACCGAAAAGGAAAGGCGCAGGGACCCAAGCCGGTTGGGGTGCTCTCCACGGGCTTCCAGGCTGCCTCTAAAGAGCCTCTTTGCTTTTCATTTTGGAATCTTTCTTCCACTTCATCCTGCGGTTCTGGAACCAAATCTTGATCTGTCTCTCGTTGAGACACAAGTTGTTGGCGATCTCTATGCGCCTGCGGCGAGTGAGGTAGCGGTTAAAGTGGAATTCTTTCTCCAGTTCCAGAGTCTGGTAGCGCGTGTAACTGGTTCGGGACCGCTTGCCATCCGTCTCTGGAACAGAAATCCCCCCAAGCCAGGAAGGGGTGAATAGCGTGCAGCGTCCCAGCGCCCATCCCAGTCCCAGGCCCCCACCCGCGGCCGGAGAGAGAGGCAGCGCCGCGAGACAGGCCCGGCGGACCCGGCCCAGCCGAGCCCCGGGAAAGGCGCATCCGCCCAGGCAGGAAACTTTGCACCGCGGCCTTCACTCTGCAGCCGGAGGGCTGAGGGGGGGTGGGGGGAAGAGGGAGACCCAGGCTCGGACCGAACAATAAGCACTCTCGAGATCCGAGCACCGGGGACCCCCCTCCCGCCCCTCCCGAGTCGCTGGAATCCTCCGGAGCCACGAGCGCCGGCCGAGCCGGCTCCGCAGGGGAGGGAGGAGGGAGCCGCGGGGGGATCCCCGCTCTGGAGCCCCGCGCTCCTCACCCTTCAGATCCCTCTATTTTTTTAACTCCCTCCCTCTCCCCCAAAAATTGAATATTGCCTTTTATACACGTTTTGTTCCTATGATCCAATTATGTCGTCGTAAATTTGGGCGCACACAGCCTCTAAGCCTTTTAGTGGACAGTTTTACGAGCCATTGATGCCTGGATCGTAAAATTTATGGCCGCAGGTTTTTTTTCTTTATTTGCCCCGCATGGCCTATAAAACCCAGGCGGACCCGAGCGCGCAAAATGAAGTCCTAAAGTTTACCGTGGCTCATGTGCAGTTTGGTCATCCACGGGTAAATCTGTGGCGGGGCTGGTGGCTGGCTCAGTCCGGCAGGTTGCCCTGTCTGCGCCTGCTCCTCTTTGATCTCCCCTCTGCTCTTAGCTCGCTCCTCCAGCGCCGGGCGAGCCGCCTTCTGACTGTACATCCCGGGGTTCAGAGGAGCCGCTTCGTCTCTGCCCAGAGCGTGTCCCGGAGCGGCCGCAGCGCTGCAGGCGGGGCGGTCGGGGTGAGCCCGGGGGTTGGCAGCCATGTCTACCCCGTGGAGAGAGTTGGAAGGCGCAGGCGGTGGGAAAGTGATGCTTAAATCCAATCCGCCGTAGCAGTACCTGGATGCCTGCACCTCTGAGGCCGATCCATAGTTCCCACAAGTTTGCATGTTATAGGCAGGGATATTGGGGCTCTGCTTATAGAATGAATTGGTTACGTAGGAGCTCATGGCGGGGAGGGCCCAAAAAAAAATTTCTGCACCCTTTTTGATTAAGGGTGATTTGTGACTCTTTGAAGTTGAGGGGTTTTTTGTTCTCCAAAGTGCACAATTTATAGGTGGAGATATCTCTTTCTTTATCCTATGCGCTCTTCCCAAATAAGGGAGCCTTAAATAGAGTCACGTGACTAGAGCGGCCACTCATAAATTTGGCTTGATGACCTCCGGGAGGTTAGTGATGGAAGCCGGAGAAACGCATCTTGATATGTTGGCAAAGCCCAACCAAGGGGGAGAGGGAGTGAGAGACAGAAAAAGAGAGGGAAGGGGGAGAAAAAAAAAAATGGTTCTTGGAATTGGGGGGTAGGCGGGACAACGAGTCCACAGCGACACCTGGTGTCTACTTGGAGGAATTGCATCATGACGCGCTGGTTTCGCCTTCTGTTGGCTGGTTTTACTGTCGTGCGGAGGTGGTTGTTGCCCTTTCTGTGCCTGCAAAGATTTCCTGGGCAGGCCCTTAAGTAGAATTTATTTTACTTAAATTGGACAAAAGATGAGACCTCGTTTAGTTTGTGAGGAGATGCTGTTTTATATAGCCCATTCTCCCTAACTCCTGGGTTTGCTAAACTTCAAAAATGGCTGATTAAAAAGGCAGCTACTGCCCAGGTTGGCGAAGCAAGGGGATTTATCTCAGGTTCCTTAAACCAAGGTTGAGATCTCTTGCTTCAGAGGTCCCAAGGCCAGGACGCTGCTGAGGAGGTGCCTATCAGCATGGGAAGTGGTTTAAACCTCTGAAGAGGCAGACAGGATGTCCAAGAAGAGGATTCCTGCGTGGGCACAGCTAGACAAGGGGATCAGGAGGCTGAGAGTGCTGGGGACTCTGGAATGAGCCTAGAGGTGGGGGGCCAGGAAGACTTGGTTATACTTCACTATGCTAGGAGCCCCAGAATGGCAATAGGCAATTTTTAAGTGTGTGTGTGTGTGTGTGTGTGTGTGTGTATGCACGTGCATGTGTCTAGAACCAGACACAATAGGATGGACGATTGCTCTGCATCTTGTGTGTGATTCTCATGTTCTACAGATGCCAGCTACTTTAGATAGAAAGTAGATGTTACCTGAGGCCATGGAGAGACAAGATTCAGGCCTACACAAATACTACATGAACAAGGCAGAAGAAAGGCCTGTTGGCATTCTTTAGGAAAAAGGCCCTTAAGCCAGGCTTTCTAGGAACCCAAGTCTAGAAGGCACATTAGAGAGTAATTTCTAAGCTTTTGGGGAGCATGGAGAAGACCCAGCTGGTGGTTGGGCAGGATGGGTCCCTGGGCAACCATGGCAGCCTTTGGCCAGGTCCTCTGTGGCCCTTTCCATTTCTCTCCTAGTTTCTAGTTTTAGTCTTTTCTGGTTGCTACTCCCCTGCTTATTTCCACCTCTGCCAGGAGAAGCCCCCCCTCCCCCCTGCTGGTGGAGGTGCTGGAGGGGGCGCTGGTGGGGAGCTGGAGACTCTGGAAAACTCTGGCAGATTTTTCCCCTTGGGGGAGAGCCCTTCACCACCTCTCCCTTGGGCCCACTCAGGTGTCTCTGGCTGGGCTGGGAGGAGAAGGCTGGAGTCGAGACATGGTTAGGGGTGATGTGCTCTCCTCACCCACCAGGTTTGAGGAGAGAAGAAACTGGACAGGCTGGGGCTGTGAGGAAGAAGGAATCTAGTCCAGGCCACGTCAGGAGTCCCAGCGCAGGCGAGAGCTGTTTCCAGGCTTTCTCTTTCCTGGTGTCCTTGAATCGTTCAGTCCCTGCCGAAGGACTCGAATCGCGCGGTCTTCTGTTCCCCTCCGCTCTCCCGCTCTCCTCTCCGTCTCCGCGACGTTTCGCAACAGCCGGCCTGGCGCAGGCAGGCTGGGGAGGGCTCGCTGGAGCCGCGTCCCCTTCCTCAAGCCCCGGGGAGAGGGCGGGGGCGGCCCGGGTGCCTGGATCGTGCTGCTTTGCTGGCCTTTTGGGGCTCTGGCTTCAGAAGCCCAGGACCCCAGACTGCCACTGACCAGAAGAAAGGCCCGCGTGGAGCTTGGTGCCTAACCCGAGCCGGGCTTCCCGCCCCCCTGCCCGCCCTCAACGAAATCCTAAGCGGCCTTTTTTGCGGGTGTGGACTGCTCGGCGTAGGGAGCCCAGAGAGGCCTCCCAGCCCCCCTGCGCCATCACAGGAAGAGCTTAAGGCCGGGACTCGGCGCCGGGTTCCCGGAGAAGGCGAGTGCAGAGGACTGGGGTTTGCTGGCGGCGGGCAGACGCGGGAGTGCTTGGAGCCTGTTCCAAGCCGGCGGGCGAGCGAATTGACAGAAATGCGGATATAAACTTTTAAAAATAATATCAGTTTTATTAAATATTCGAGAACGGATCCAGAGGTCGGATTTATACAGGAGGGTAACACGAGGGGATTTGTTTATTTATTTATTTTCTCCTACTTGGCTAAACAAACGACATTCACTTTTTTTCTTTTTGTAATTTTCCTTTTAAAATAAGATTGGAACACTGATGGTGCTAAACATAAATATAAATACAGAGACCACAAATACAGCTAAAAATATTCACACAGAAACGGTCACAGTTCGTAATATGCCATAATGACCCCCAGGAATCTTTAAATACAATTTGCCTGGTCTGGGCATTTGCTGGGGCAGAGGGGCCGGGCTGGGACTACGGGGAGGCCCTGGGGGTGCTGTAGGGCCAACGCTCTCCTTCCTTGGGCCTCCCAACCTCCCAGGCTGCCAGGCGGGGCCCTGAGGCCCTCGAGTAGAGGCCCCAGGCCCGGGAGCCGGCTCTCTGGGTGAGGGGGGCGAGGGGGGGCACGACCTCATTTGGAAGGAAATCGTAGAGTCTGAAGTAAGGTTCAGGGAACGTGCCCCCCAGGCCTAGGCGGGGGAAGGGGCCTGCAGACAAGCCGAGAAGGAGCTAAGAGGGGGAGGCGCGTGGTGTGGAGTTGTGCGGAGAGGGAGGGGGTCCAGAGCTGACTTTCAGGTCCATTTTTGACTTCCTAATTCTGTTTTAGGGAGTCCAAACATATCAATTGTGCCAGTGATAAATACAGACTGTGTGATTAGGGGAGAGTTGGGATGAGCTAGGGGCGAGAGAAGGGTGGCAAGGACAGTTCTGGTCACTCTTTCTGCTTCTCCTCTTCTGTCTCTTCCCGCTTTTCCTCTTTTCCACCAAGGCTGTCGGCGGCGGCTCCGCCGCCTCCCCCCGAGAGTGTGGACGTGAGATTAGATTCTTTTTTCCACTTCATCCGGCGGTTCTGGAACCAGATTTTGATCTGTCGCTCGGTCAGACAGAGTGCGTTGGCGATCTCGATGCGCCGGCGGCGAGTTAGGTAACGATTGAAGTGAAATTCCTTCTCCAGTTCCAGGGTCTGGTACCGCGAGTAGATCTGGCGGCCGCGCCTCCGGTCCGCTCCGTAGCCGACCCCTAGAAATCCGGGCACAAAACACTAAAAACCATCAGCAAAGCGTCCTTCCAAGATACTTACTTAAACCTAGCAAAGTCCTGACCTCCCAGCAGATAGCAGCCCCTTCAAGCTCTAGCCTTCTAAATCCTTTTGCTTTGCCCCACCCCCACTGGGGTTACAACCAGGACCCCAACTTACATAGTCCTCCCATAGGAGATAGATAGATGTCCCAAAGAACCGTTGGGCATGGGGTGGGGGAGCAGGGCAATAAAAGGCAAAAAGCTACCAGTCTAAAAGCTGATGTTTGAAAATCTCAAATACTGAGGATAAGGGCCCATTTCTTAAGGATTGAGCTTCCCCACCGCACCAAGCACCCTATCTCTTTGGAAACTTCTTCCCACTTTTCTGTGTTGCCCTCTCCCTTCTCAGCCTGAACTCTACTTTGGGGGACTCCCTACCCTCTCCCCTCCCCTCCCTTTATCCCCCCTGCCCTGTTCTTGCCCCCTCAGCTTGCCTTGGAGCCCAAGACAGTCAGGGGCCGAGGGGACCAGGCCCCCGTGAGCTCGCGCGGGAGGCAAGCAGAGGGGGCAGAAGAGAGGGCCCTGTCTCGGCGTGGGCGAGGAGACAGCGTGATTGTTTTTATGGGGCCATAAAAAAACTCTCTCCGCCCGTTCTTCTAGGGAAGCTGGTCATAAAGCTAGTTCAGTTTATTTAATTTATATCTCAGAGCTGTAAAACTCACCACTGTGCGAATTCATTCGCTGCATCCAGGGGTAAATCTGGATACTGGCTTTCTGGTCCTGGGGCGCAGTCCTGCCCTGCTCAGAACTAAAATCCTGAGCGATAGAGGTCTGTGTGTTATGTCCTAAGGTGTTTTGTCTGCAGTTTGAGAGCATGTCTTTCTCCTGGTAAAAGGAATTAGATCCATAGTCATACGGCCCCCGGCTGGAACTGAACACGACATTCTCCTGTGGCGAATAAAAGGGAGTCGAGTAGATCCGGTTCTGGGCAACGGCTGCTCCATAGGTCGAGAAATGCCTCACTGGATCATAGGCGGTGGAATTGAGGGCGACGTTGGGGAGGACGTCCTGGCCCCCGGCGAGGTGGCAGGATAAGGAAGGGTTAGTGAAGTAGGAATTCATCCCTTTGCCTTTACCTGGTCGGGCTATGATTTCTTTAATATTTATTTCTGTCTCCAGTTTGTACTCGGAACTAGATGGTTATAGGGACGGCTCCAATCCAGGACAGACAAAATGACAAAGTCAGCTGACCCCTTTCCAGCCAATCACAAGCAAGATGTCAAGAAGGGGGAAAAAAATCGCTTTTGCTTCTGTTGATTCCCTAGTTGAGACTAAGTGTGTGCTTTGAAAGTAAGACTTGGGTTTCTTTTTAAAATATATGTGTAAAGGGAATTGATTTGGGGTGAAAGAGGGGTGCCTATCCTTGAGCAGGGCCTTGGGCCTGCAGATGTACTCCAAGAAATCTCTCATACCCTAGCTAACTTTGCTCTGCTGTGGGCAGAGTCTAGGTGGGAGAAATCCCTGTATTTTCAATCTAATTTCATTTTTAGCATTTGCTCCATTCTAAAATTACATCCTGATTTCTTCATGGGCAGACCTCCTTCCCAGCTCAGACTGTTCTCAGAAATACCATAACAAATCCTTGTCTGACACTCCATGGAGTCTCCATCACTAAACTGATGTATTTTTTTCCCAACAATTAAAAAACCAAAAGGAGAGAGAAATTTCATAAAGCACGGCTTGCAAAGGAAGGAGTGTGTGGTTGAGTCAAGTTTAGAGGGGATGTGGGGACCCAGGAAGTTTAAAGGGGTGAGGGTGAAAAAGTGTACAGTGGCAAAGCTGAGGTGGGCAAAGGGAGCAACATCTTCTCTCCTTTGCCTGCAACCCCTTTCCTCCTCCTCCTCAGGACCCTCTTTTTGGGGAAACTCCTACAGCATTTTTGTCTAAAGGAGAAAATGCATAAAAATACCTTAGGAAAGAGAGGAAAAGAGGCAGAGAGAAGAAAGGGAGTAGAAAAAAGAATTCTGAGAGTCCCTTTAAAGATATCAACTCCTGTTTATGTTGGTGAGAATTTATGATTTGGAGCCAGCCATGGCCGGTGGGATAATTCACACAGGATCTAGCCAGAAAGAGAAGACTGGTGGGGCTCTGATGGACAGTGAGCGGCGTGCAGGCTCGAGCGCCTGCAAAGGTCAGAACCCCCCAGCCCCTCTGGATTCACTGCCCTGCCAGGGGAGGCGCCCCTGGACCTGAATTCTGAGGTTTGAAGAATCTGGCAAAGGGCTCCAGGGGAGTTCTTGTCCAGCTACCCCTGGACCCTCAGTAGCCTCTAGCCCAGTCTTTCCTTACCTTGGGGCTGAAGAAAAGGGAGAAAATGTTAGAAAAAGGCAGCTGGGTCCTAGGCTTCAGAGGGTACTGCAGTGGGCAAACTGAAAGAGTCGAAGGTGTGCAGATGGAGCTTCCCCTGATCCAAACTTAATTTGATATCTTGACATAGGCAGAAAATGCTCTGAGTTCACAAAGAGGGTAGTAGGGCATGCATGCATAGCAGTGAAAGCTCATATTTTTCCCCTCACTTTTTTGGGTGGTGGTGCTGACTATAACAAGAACCCGGATGTCGCCCAGATTTTATGATCTTTTCCTTCTGTGTAACAAAGCGGAGTAATCAATGGGTAGCAATAAAGCCATAAACGGGACTACGCTGGGGAAAAAAAACTCGTTTATTCATCTTCTGTAATGTTAAGGTTTCCCTGGAGTGTCGCTAGGAGAGAAAAATAAAGTTTCGAACCCAAAAGCAGACAGTGTGTACAGGAGCTGGTACAGACAACATGTTAGTTAATACATGAACCTCATTAGGGGTTTGAAGAGTCTTTCTACCAATTTGTGTTTGCTTTTTAAAATCTAATCTCCACCAGCCCCCCCCCCAGAAAGAAACAAAATTGGTTGGCATTCAGAATGACAGGAGAAAGATCCTTATAAAGGTTCCTCCCTTTGCAGTATATTTTCTTCTTCACAAAGAGATAAAGGTGAAAGGGCAGAGGAGGGTACTTACATTAAAAAGAAATTTTTAAGAGGAGCTATTTCTTTTGGGGGTGACATGGCAGGTACACAAACATAGACACCACTGTGGGTTACTTTTTGCTCTTGAATCCAGCTGTCCTCAAATTCATAGCATGCCTGGGCAGAGGTTTCCAACAGCTGGCTGGGGCTCCAGTCCCCCTGGAGGACAAGAGGTAGGGGGAGAGAAAAACACGGAGGAGAGTGCCCTGGGGCTGAGCTAAGGAACAAGTCAGTGCACCCCTGGACAAAGTAGCCTCTCTTATAGTTTTCAGCCTTCTTTCTGCCCTGAAGGTAGCCGTGTAACAAGCAGAAGAGACCGGAAGAAATAGTAAACCCCATTTCGGAGCAAGATTGCTAGAGGGATAAATCATGTCAGTGGTATTTCTTTCAAGATATTAAATTGTTGCAATGTACAACAAATTGAATGATGGAAGATAGGATGCCTTTAATGAGGTTTTGCTTTCAGTGACTGTGGATTTTCTACGTATTTTCAAATCTCTTTTATGGGTATTTTGAAAGAAAGAAGGGGCTTCTGGGGAAGTGTTGTCACAGCCCCCAGCAAGGATGTCTGAGTTTCTTTGAGCCCCTCCTTAACCAGATCTGGAGAGGAGAGGCGCCCCAAAGTTGAGGACACTCTCTTTTGGGGCCTAAAGGTGGTGGGCTTCAGGGTGGGCAACCTGAAGAGCCGAATGTAAGTCTCAGGCCTGGAAAGTTAAGTGTTTTATTACGTCCCTAAATAGAGGGCAGAGACTGAAAGGTCTCGCCGATTTATAATGAACAGAAACCAGCTGCTGGGAGAAAAAGGCAGAAATGCTGGAAGGGGGAAGAAGAGGGGAAGCAGAAATACAAATAAATTCCCCACTGCTTAAATACCTTTGGAAGAATTAATTTCCAACACATTCTCCTCCATCCCCTCCATTCCTGGGGAAAGGAGCCTCTTTTCAGTCAGATCTCTAATTATGCAGCTGAAATTTTGCTGGAGGATTCGCTCCAAGGGGGAAGAACAGGTCAGATGAGCTCGATCTTTCCTCCATTGGACTGTATTTTTTTCTTTCATTTCATGTTCATTTTATTTTTCTTTTGGCAAAGAATGGCTATGGGGGGGCATCTGTGACTTGGATTTTTCTAGATATATTTATATTTTCCTGTGAAATTTGTCTGAAAACAATTATGGAAATTCATCAGCAGAAGCAAGAACAGATGTTTTATTAAAACTGCAGTTGAGCTCTGTAAATATGCACAAGTCTTGGGAAGGAGGGAGCGAACTCTTTGTTTCTATAAAACAAGCCTAGAAAAATGAGAGAACACCCCCACTAGGCCAGCAGGACCCTGCGCTGCTCTGGCCCTCAGCCTTCCACATTAGGCATATGGAGGGAGCTTGCTGTCGAGAACAGGTTTTTTATTTTGGAACTAATTAGTGGACTCAAAAACTGAATTCAAAAATGCAGAAAAGGAATAAAGGAGGAAAGTTTGCTGTTCACTGCCCAGTGCTTCCATCAATCCAAAACACATGCTTTTCATGAGCACTAATTATAGGAGAGGAATTTACTGCCTGTGCCTTGGGCGTGAGTGGGGTGCAGTCACTGGCCAGGAGTCCCAAAGGCTAAGGGTAGCAGTGGAACTGGGCACTTGGGGGCTTGCTAGGGTGTGTTAAGTGCTTCTATTTCAGCTAGTCTGGCCCAGCTCCAGAACAGGGAAAGGTTAGGAGGTTTCTGGGCTCTGAGCTGGGGAGCCCATAGTTGGGACTAGATCCCCTCCCTGAAGAGGTTCTTGGGCAGGCCTTACTTGCCTACCTTGCATTTCACTCTGCTCTTGGGACCTTAAGGTGAGCAGGATGCGATCCACAATTTTTATTTGGGGGATGGTCTTTTCTAAAGGGACCCTTAGCTTGTGTTCTGCCGGTTTCCTTCCTCTCTCCAGATCCCTAGCTCCGTGAGGATGTTTGTGACTCACCCTCACACTGCTACCCATACTACACTCCTGACTACTGTAGGCAGGACAGCTTAGTGCCCCGGGGCTGCGTAGGGACCCCAACACTGGAGCTCCAAGGCTCAGTGCTCATCGGCCAGGCAACTGGCCGCTTAGAAGCCACTGACTGCATCTGCCAGACCCGTCAGACACCATCCCTAATTTTCCTGAGTCAGAGAAGAGCAGTTGCCCTGCCGGCTTCTTTTGTGCCACTGGGCAAAGGCTGAAATCCCTCTTACAGAGAAAGCCGAGTTTCAATAATTGCTCAGCTCACCTCAAAAGAACTCTATTTGGTTAAGGCTTTGCAGTTCTGGAGTGAATGCTCGGCAGGTTTCACTGGTTTATGATTTTTTTTATTTAAAAATTAAAAAATAAACATACCCCAAATGGCTGGTGTTTTGTGTACAAGCTCCTTTGATCTCCTTGGAACAGAGTAAAAGGATCGCAGAGAGCTTTGCTGTCTGCCAGAGAACGTGAACGCACAGGACTGGTCTGCTCAGGGACTCCACAGCATGGCTAATCCAGGGGGCTCCCCGTTTCTCTAGATACAGGGGAGTTTTCTGGGCAGTACTCCCTCCATATACAGACTGCATTCCATACTGGAACACTCCTTTCAAAGTTCAGGCTTGAAGACACTTGGGAAAAAAGTGAAACTCGACACACCCAACCCGGAAACAGATGCCATTTGTGGGTGCTGATATTCTGTGGACAAGGTTCAGGCTGACCAGCCAAAGGGAACTGGGGGTCAGTTGGAAGGGAAGGATAGGAAGGGGCCAGATGGGGCACGTCAAACTGCTGAGAACTGCCCCCAACACCTCTGAGGCCTGCACTAGAGACTCCTTTTTTATAGCTAAGAAGAGGTTAAAAGACTGCTGGAGCTGCTTTTGCTTTATTGCAGTTCAACACAGAGAAAGGGTATGGAGGAACTCTGCTAACTGATGTCATATTTCCTTTCCTCTCTTTCTGTAATTTTGCCTGGCTTTTCCTTACTGGTACCCCAATTACAGCTGCTACTATAAGCAGGCACAACCCCTCACAGTGTTGCTCTGACTTCTCAACTCACTTCTCTGGATACAGATTAAAAAATAAAAATATATCCTAAGTATCTCTGCCCTATCACACCCAAAAAGCCCTCTTCTGGCTCTGTATCTGAGAAAAAATTTTTTCTGACTATCAGGGGCCTAGCTCTGAAGTCTTCCACTTTTATCCTAAGCAGTTGAGAAGAGGGCTTGTGGAAAGCCTTCAGAGTCAGGACCTCTTCTCTGAGGGGACTGAGAAGGACCTCAGGCACCACAGAACACTTCAGAAAGGCAAAGCAAGAGCCTCTACGTGGCTCAGGTGGAAAAGATAAAATCCAGAATATTTAGAATATCTTAGGGCTTCAGGAAGTTATCAGAGGAAGAAGAAGCTTATGCAGTAGACCAAAAGGTCCCCAAACTTCTGGTTGCTCTGGTGCCCCCCAACATGGCATACTGCTTGGCTCCATTCTAGAGGTTTATGAGAATTGTAAAAATCAAGAACTTGGCATTTATGACGTCACAGTCACAGTGAGTTGTCATATGGAAACTGTAAATGTCATAAATGTCATGTACAGCAGCAGAAGCTTTATGTGTGGGAACACATAGCCTCCTCTCATTTTTTTTCCTTTCTTCTTATTCCTGTTCTAACTTCTCCCACTCAAAAATAAAATGTTATAAACATCATCCTCACTTCCCTATAAATAATTTCATCCTTTATTGTTTGCAGTCTGAAAGGACCATTTAATCTATGCTGGTGAAAAGAGGAGAGGACATGGGGAGGAGGAAGTTAATTCAGAAAGAAAAATATTGCTTACTTATAATATTCTTAAATTTGATAGCCAGGAACACAATTAAAGGTGAACAGCAGCCTCCTCGACTCCACACCTGGTATGATTGGAGATTTATAGGATCTGTGTGGAAGGGGCAATTTAATTTTGTAGGACTTGTTTAAATTTGTTATTTGGTGGCGGTGGGGTGGAGAAAAGCAAAGGGAAATAGCAACATGCTTTATCTAGCTTTATGAATCCTCCAACATTACCCTACCTAATTTAAAACCAATAATCTATGTCGTAGGGAATCTCCTGCAGAAAGGAATGGAGGAGTGTGATGAGGGGTGCTCAGTTCCTCAATAACTGTGCCCCCCCTTAACCCAGCAGTTATAGGAAAAGGAAGAAAAGCTAGAGGCAAGAGGAGGGCTGATAGCAAGTCTCTCCACCACTAGGACACCCCGGAGGTTTATGGTGTCCCTATAATTCTCCTGATCCTATAAACAGCTGCCCTATTTTAGGACAATTTCTGCTTCCTTCCCTTGGAAAGTGAGAATGAGGGAGCAGGAATGGGTGAAGGGGGTGCTGGAAAGGGGAGGGATTTCAGGATTGCCTTGTACTTTGTTCTCCTAGGCGAATTTGCTGGTTTGGCGGGTTTCAGACGCAGGGTGGCAGCAGACAAAACAAGTAAACAATTCACAGACACAATAAACAGGGGTGGCTGCAGCACCATGGCAGAGGCCCTGGACTGAGTAAAGGGTATCATTCTGGGGTATTCTCACCCCAGCGGCCCAAGGGGGTGGCCATGCAAATGCTCAACCCAGCCTTTGGTGATGGCAGAAGAAAGGTGGAAGAAAACGGGTCTTCTACTCTCCCAGATGCAGCTTGTCTAGAGGTGAGAGTCTTGGGAGGAACTCGAGTACTTTGGGAGCCAGTGTGGGGAAAAGCCCTCTAGCCCTGTTTCTGTCCTCACTTTATTTTGTAGGGTTTTTCAACTGACATTTACATTTCCCCTCTGCTCTCTCTTCCTGGCCCTGGAAGCAAGACAGACTGGGAAAGGAGGCCAGCAGCGGCACATCTTCAATACTCCAGACTCCAATCAGCAGGGCCCAGCTTGGGCCCCAAATAACCTCCACCAGCTTTCTCTGTTGGCCTGGCCTTACCCTGGCTCAGGCAGCAGACAGAATTAAAATACAGTCCCACAAATAAATAGATTTAGATATCTGGGGGACATAGAAAACTTCTAATTGTTCCCCTAAAGACACATGCAAGTCTGAGGTAGGGTGGGTGGGCAGGGAACTCAGGAAGAGGGAGAGATGTTCACCTTATCAATTCTGGCTGGCCTTTTCTGTTCACCAGCGTCTCCAAGCACCCTGGCAAAGCCATTCCAGGCCACTCCAGACCATTCCACACCACTATGTGGAGGTCAGTTTACTAAATCAATCTAATCCTTTCACAGCCCCAGGGAGACTTTCAGAGCCATAGTCCATTCCTGGCTGTTCAGAACAGCTTATAGGTCTATGACACCCATGAAAGATGGGATAAACTTCATTTTCAAGACGTCTGCCTTCCCCTTCTAAAACAGTCTGAAATTGGGGGAATGTATAGGAAGATGAGGAGGGAAAAACAGAAGGGGAATCCCCAGCTCTGGTGCTTGAACAGAAAAAAAAAAAAAAAGTAATGTCTGAGAAAGCCCTCATAGTAGCATCTATCGGTTACTAGAACCCCGCATACCCGATTCCAGTGCACACATATCTCCAGGAGAACAGCACAGAGGGTGGCATCCGGTGCTCTCAGGAGCTCACTCTCAAATAGTAAGGACTAACAAAATTTCACATGCATATAAAATGGTGTTTGAACAAATATAGGCATGGTAATACACAATTAAGCACTGAAGAAACATGAGTCTCTATATTCACACATTAAGTCTAAGTCTGTACACTTGAGCCTCTGTATAATACATGTATAAAGCCACACAACTTGGCTTCAGAACACAACAGCCAATCCAACAAGGTCGCCTTCTCCAAACAAGGTCGCATTCTGAGTGGGGATCACAACTGTCAGACCAGGGAAGAAAAGGGTTTGCTCTGCCCATTTCTCTTCAGCTAGGAACTGGTGCACGAAATAGAGTGGATGGCAAGGCTGACAAAGCCCTATAACGGGCATATCTGGGGGTGCCCAAAGAACAGGCTTGGGGCCCTAGGCTCTGGGGAAGGCTGCCAGGCCATGATCCACAAATCAGCGTCTCTGCCCTGTCTCTGCTCTGGATGTGCACAGTCCTTATGCCAGATTCTATTCTCAGCCACCCTAGCTATTATTAGATAATCACAGAAGGGCTCTCCTACAGTGAGGACCACATCCACAGAGAATCTGGCCTGCAAAAAGGTTGAGGGCTACCACTGGTGACCCCTCTTGTTCGAGTTTCACAGGAGAGGGAAAAGGGGAAGAAAACGGAAAGTAACTGGGAAACAGCGGACTATTTTATCCCCCTGGGCAGAGGGAGAAAGTGGAAAACCTGGGATAGTCGCTGCTACCACACTTTCTCTGCATGCCTCTGTCTCATGAGGTATCTAGGAGTGAAGGACACGCAGTAAGGTGGGGACTCCAGAAAAGGACAGGAAATCGATAAAAATATGACATTTCAGGAGAGTGCTGTTAGCGATCAACCTCGCATCCTAGCAGCCAGACATCTCGCTGTTAGCACACTACACTAGATCCCAGTGGGCCTAGAGAAATACCCCAGTCTCACCAGGCCCGCCCCTCCGATGGGAGGGGGCCCTCCAATATCCCAGGTGAATCTTTCTCGCCCAAATAGCCCTCGGAAACGGTTTTCTTGAGGGGACAAACAAAGAAAACGCGTGCCCCCCCACAGCCCCCTTGCCAGTGCGGCGATCCACAGGGGCATGGGTGGACAAAATACAAGCGACAAAACAGAGGCCTCACCGGTCGACGGTTCCCACAATACTCCAGAAGAAATGCTCCCATGTTCGGGCCTCCCGGGCCTCTCCACTGTCCCACCGTACGCCCCTTGCCCTTTTCAGGTCCCACAGCCTCAGGTCCAGCCGCCACAGCCCGGTTTCTCAAGGCATCAACCCTCCGGCCGCGGCCGGCCGGAGAGAGCTCAGCAGCCGAGCAGGCGGCTGGCTGGGCCCATTTGGGGAGAGCCAAGCCTTTTTCTCGATCGTAAACAAGGAACGCGAAATTAGCCCCTCGGCAGACGCCTCTGCCCGTACACCAGTGCTGGGGGGGGGGGGG
>PVKN010008652.1:0-24832 GCA_004027915.1 Capromys pilorides | reverse complement strand
AATGCTTCTGTTTTACACTTGTATTTTTCCAAATTTGTGAATCCAACAGAACCATAGTAGTACAAACTTATGAGGGTGACTCCTTGTGTGTATGTGTAGGGACCCCACAGATAGATAAGTGGTTTGTCTGTCCTTTTTCAGGGTAGAATATTTGAGATATCTTATAGGAATATATATTATAATTAAAAAAATAAATCAGGAAATGGGATGCAGGAAAGATGAGAGTGAAAAACAGTAAGATGAACATAAAGTTAACATGCAAAATGTTAGCGTTCTGTGTAACCAGCAGAAGTGAACACAACTTTGGCACTTACTCTTAGTACCTAGAGGGAAACATCATGACAGTGGGTCTCAGAAAACTCAAGTCCCAGGAGATGATTACGGTAGCTCTCTCTGTGGTGGGGAGCATGTATTCACATTAACTTGTTCAAGAACTGCCTTTCTTACTAGAACTAAAGCTCACAGATGTATCCCCTACCCAGAAAAGTGTCTAGCAAGTCAGCCAGTCACTTGATAGGTGGGGGTGGATGCTGTAACTCAGACAGCTAGGTCTTGTCTGACCCTGCCCTCCTCTACCTAGCTGCTGTGGCTTGGATCTGGGATGTTCCCCAACAGCCATGTATTGAAGGCTAAGTCACCAGCCTGTGACACTACTGAGAGATGGAGGAACCTTTAAGAGGTGGGGAAGGAAATTAGGTCCTGAGAGGATGTGCCCTTAGAAGGGCTACTGTACTGGTGCTTTCAGTGATACAGACAACCTACTGTGGCACATGTGCCACAGGTTTGCCACCTTCTTCTCCGGTGCTTCACCATGAACATCTTTGCTCACCACACCCTCCTGCCATGATGCCTAGACTACCACAGGCCCAAAGGAACACGTGTTGTGATCTGAAACCTCTGAAATAGGCCCAAATAAGCCTGTCCACTGCTCACATTACTTACCTTGGAATCTGTCTCATAAACAGAAAGTTATGCATTGCAGAGACCTTGGGCTGTGAGCCTGGATGCCAAGTTGGTTTCACTTGTCCGTGGACTTGAGGAGTTTTTAGAAAGGGAAAACAGAGGCAAGCTTCCAACTCTATCCTGTGCTGAAAAGCAAGGTCATGACCAAGTGAGTTTGTGTATTATGTTCAATTTCCTGACTACTAAGAAGTTAGTGTAATGGCAGAATAAAAGGTGTGTGGTCACCTGGAAGTCACCCCTAGCTGTACCTTGTAAACCAGAAATTGTGGGCTCACATGGTAGCATTACTTATTATAACTTCAAACTGGAAATGACTTGAATGAATGCACACACTTCACACACATACACATGTGGTAACTTCATACACTGAGTTACAAACCAGCAAAGAAAGTTGCTACTCGGAGCAACGTGAGTGAATTTCACAGGCATCACAAATGAAGATTGGACTAAAAAATGCATGTTGTCTGATGTAGTTGACATAAATTTAAAAATAGACACAGGTGGAATATCTCTGATCCAGACTGTTTGGGAATCAGCTCAGATGTCAAAGGTTTTCAGATGTGAGGATATTTGCATATTGTAGGCAAGCCACCTTAGTCCAAAATAATTGAAAATCTTTAGAGATTTTGGACTTTAGGTTAGGAATACTCAATGTGGAGCTGAGGCGATAGCTCAGCAGTCTAAGCGTCCGCCTGGCAAGCCCAAGGACCGGAGTTTGATCCTGAGTACTGCACACCATACCAGCCTCGTGCCATACAAGCCCTGAAGCTAGTCATGGTGGTGCACATTTATAATCCCAGAACTGGGGAGGCTGACACAGGAGGATCACTATGAGTCTGAGCTTTGTAGCGAGAACCTGTACCAAAGAAATAAAATTAAAAAAAAAATACTCTGTGTAAAACTAATACATGGTGTCAGAAATTAGGATAGAGGTGACCTTTCTAGAAGAGATGGAGGGAATAATGGGACAAAGTCATGAAGGAGGTTCTGAGATGTTCTATTTCCCATTTGTGTGATAGTTATAATTAATTGTGAAAATGCTTTCTGTTGTACCATCTTAGCTACTTTTCTTCTTGCCTAGACAAAACACCCACCACCCAGAGTTAAAGGAGGAAAGATTTATTTCAGCTCAGAGTTTGTAGAGGCTTCAGTCTATAGTCAGGGTAGACAGGGCAGCATGGCAGAGGAGGAACAGTCCGTGGCAGGCAGAAGACAGTAAAGCAGTGAAGCAGCGGCAGCAGCAACCAAGCTGTGAGCTTTCTTCTGCCCTTTATCCCATCCAGGCTATAGCCATTTTGGGTGGTGACACCCATACCATTAACCATACCCAGCACTGTGCTAATTTCAATCAGTGGACTAATTTAGGACCACATACCCTTAACCTCAGGATCACACACCGTAGCTCTAGCAGCATAAGCACATGAGGTATTACTCATAGCATGTGCTCTTACAAATTCTCTCTCTCTCTCTCTCTCTCTCTCTCTCTCTCTCTCTCCCCCTCTCCCTCTCTCTCCCTATATATTCTTTTTTTTGCTTCATTTTGAAGAGTTTGTTTTAAAAAGACTTCTGGCATTTAATCCCTAAAAATCTCTGCAGTGGATCATTACATACAGCTTCTGCTCTGCCCTTGACAACAAATTTAGTACAGCCTGGACTTTCTAAGAATGTCCTGCTGTGGCCAGACAGGCATGAATGCGGGAAACTGGCTGAGACTCTCTACGTGATCACTCAGTGTTTCTAGTCCTTTGCCCTCTGCTGGCCTTGCCCCAACCCGGGGTCAACTGAGTGGAGCAGGCCAGAGGGTCTGCAGACCCCAGGCAGTCCTGAAAGCATGATTTCTCTGAACTGGGTCTTTGCTGAACACTGAATGGAGGGGAGGGGGGATTACAGACTGACAGGAATTTGGAGTACAGATCCACCCTACTGCCAAGTTGGGGCAGATCTAAATGTTTCCCCAAATAAGTGAGTTAGGAGAAGAGTGTCCTAAAATGACAATTGAGGTGCCTAATAGGTCACTGTGACTAGAAGCCCATGTCCCTGTCACAGGGAAATGGGAACAAGCTGACAGAGACAGTGCCAGATGTCATCGATTCTTAGATGGAACTTTCTCCACACATTTTAACATTTACAAAATTTGGATGCATTTTACAATCTATGTATCACAATTCAGTTGTCTTCCAGAAATTTCATATGTCTCCTGCTGAGGGCCCTTGGAGAACGAATGAGCTAAGCCTCTCCTTCCGCGGTGTTTCCTTTTTCTTTTCTTTCTTTCATGTGTTTTTAATTTTTTTATTATAATTTTATTTTATTTTGAAGAGTAAAAACAAAAGCAAGAGCAAAACTCAGAAACAGGGTAACGTACAATACATATGTTACAGATTTTTAAAACAAGAATAGCTGATTAACAATGGTTGATATATTATCTATTTTTATCATCAAATCTGTTGCTCAGATGAACAGACATAGTTATGTAAGATGGGATGTATGATTAAATATTACCACTTGCTTTCAAGAAATCTTAAATTTTTGTTGTCTCTTTTTTCTTTTATTTTTAAAAATTATTTTACAAAGAGTATAGTAATAATTGATATGGCATTATAAACAGTACATATTTAGAAAACCAAGATGACAGGAATTCAAGCATGGTTTTTGTATTACAGTTTGCTGTTCTTAGTATAGTTGCTTAGTTCTCAGATATCAGCATACGGTTTAGTCAAGGTGAAAACTCTACACATTAACTGCTATTTTGTTTTGTTTTATTTTATTTTATTTTGCAGTATCGGGAATTGAACTCAGGACCTTGTACTTGCCAGGAAAGCACTTATTCTATTGAGCTATTTCCCCGACCCTTAACTGCTATTTTAAAAAAACTGATGGAAATTCTTAGTGCAATCACCTTACCCATCCTATATATATACTTGCATATTTTTCCCTTACGTTTTTCCCTATCTTTTCTCCTTTCTCTCCCCTTCACTGTTTAATCCTTAAATTGCCTCTTTCCATTTTACTGTATCTGTTATAACTTTCAGGTTTTATACCATTTTCAAGCCTCGGTATTTCCAACACTTGGAGGTGATCCTTAGTTTCAGTTTATTGTAACGCTTATGCTGCTAAAGGGAGCACAAGTTTGAGTTTATTCCAAAGAATAAGTATTGCTTGAGACCTTATTCCTTGTTTACTTCCCTTTCCTCCCCATCGTATTTACAGCCTGGGAACTAGTGGATGGATAATGAGTGGCTGCTGCTGTAGCTAGTGAGGTTTCTGCCTTCCCACTGGCCGGCCTCAGTATTATGCTTGAGTTTCCCTTGCAAATGCTTCCCTTCCAGATAATATTCAAGCAGATATCACCATTACTCATCTAAAAAAAAAGGTGTAAATCATGACGTTTCCTTGTATTTCATTGTATCAGCTCTACCACTCCTGAATACTAGTATGGGAGCCTAAGAGAAGTCTCTAAATTGCAATGTGAAAACTTTAAAAGAAAGTTTTATCAAAGAGCCCTTGATGCAGACTAAAATGCAAACGTTTGGAGAACCCTTTGTCTTTCTTTTAGAAGTATTATTAAGGAGCCATGGAGATAGCTCGGTGGCCTAAGCACCTGCCTGGGAAGCACGAGGACCCCACCCTAGATTTTTAAACATTAAAAATAAAATAAAAGTATTGTTAAAGTCCACATGCCCTTATTTTTGTCCGTTTTGAAGACAGGAGTTTAACTCCAAATAGACATCATAAAGGTTAAAAAAAAAAAAGGTATACAAAGCAATCCAGGTGTGGTGGCACATGCTCAGGAGGCTGAGGCAGGAGGGTCACCACAAGCTCCAAGCCAGCCTGGACTACATGGTGAGTTCAAGGCCAGCTTGAATTACAGAATAAGGCCCTGTCTAAACAAACAAACAAAACTATGTAAAGAGAATAATTGGGCAAAACTTTGAGTGAAGAAGTTACCTTATGATCCCTAATTTTAACTAAATGGACTCAACACACGGTACATGGAGCACCTGGCAGGCCTAGCAGACATGAGGCAGCGTCCTCCACTCACTTCCCTGAGGACACTTATGTCTTCTCCCCATTTCTACGGCCTCCACTAGTCAGACATCCCGGCAGACTCCAGACCTAACAGTAGCCCCTTCCCACCACTTCACTGTAGGAAACAAATCACATTCTAACGGAGTAACCCTAAGGGCTTAAGGCCAATGTTGGTTTGATGCATTACTCTTTCTGAATACATCTACATTTTAAAAATTTAGCTGAGGTGCTACACACCTGTAATCCCAGCACTTGGGAGGCTGAGGCAGGAGGACCACTGAGAGTCTGAGGCCATCACAGTGAGCTCAAGGCCAGCCTGAACTACAGACATGCACTATGTAGCAAGGCCCTATCTAAAAAAAAAAAAAAGGTTTTACCACAGGAGCTGTGTGTTGCTCTTACAGAGCATGTTTGAACCCCTAGGTTGTATCTCCAGCACTGAAAAAAAAAATCACTATGTAACTGATATGCGTTCATTACTGCAAAGGGAAAATTCTATGGAAAGAGAAAGAAAGCAAGCTGGTGCATGCCTGCAGCCCAGCTACTCAGGACATTGGGGTGAGTGTCACTCGATCCCGCAGATTCTGAGGGCAATGGGGTAGCATAGTGAGATGAGGTCTTGTCTTGAATGAAAGGAAAAAAGAAAAGCAATAAATGAATAAACATAAAAGAAAAAAGGACTACCCCATGTCACCATGGATCATGATTATAAACTTAGTTTCTGTTTTTTTAGCGTTTTCCTGCACATGCGTTAATGTCTGGGGAGGCTCCTGCAAAGACTTTAATGTGCCTTTCTTCCTCCTTCCCTTCTCTCTCTCTCTCCCTTGTCCTAACGTTATCATTTTTGAAGTAGTGACTCTCACCTACCCACACAAAACAAACTATGAATAGTATTACAGAGAATGCCTTCATTCCTGAGAAATTTGTACACTTAACAGAGATTGGTTGGTAGCAGTTATTATTTGTTTTTGGAAACCAGTTTCCCTAGAAGCTTATGTTGATATAGATCAAATTGACATTTTAAATGTTTGGTTGTGGGGCGTAGTGGTGAATGCCTGTAATTCCAGCATTTAGGAGGCTGAGGCAAGAGTATCGCCACAAGCTTGAGGCCAGCCTGGGCTACATAGTGAGTTCAAAGCCAGCCTGGAAGACACAGGGAGACCTTGCTTAAATAAGTATCTGGTTGATCACCTCCCAATTCTTAGAGGACCAAGCATGCCCATCTTGCTTGCATCAGGCACTATGCTATGCATGCTTTCAATGTCTAATCTTTGCTCTTCCTGAAGCATCTCTCTGTTGTCTTGGAGTCAGTGAGGGAGAGATTAAGTTCTCAAAGTCCTTGTCTGAAGCTAGGCCTAGTAGTACAGACCTGTGTTCTCAACTCTTTGGGCGAGAAGATTCACGATTCAAGCCCAACCTAAGCAGTTAGGGAGATCCTGTCTCAAAAACAAAATGCTGGGGATATAGCTCACTGTGAAAACTCAGATCCTGAGTTTAATCCCCAGTATTGCCCCGGCCCAAAGTCCTTTTTTGTGCCACTCAAGGGGCCCTGGGTGGTATTCCATTAAATTTTTGTACATCTACCTTCCCAGCTCCACAGGAGTCTCTTATAGCCACTCTTTGGAAACCTAGACTCTTAGACTGCTTAAAAGGGCCTTGGAGAGTCCAGGTTACAAACAAGGAAGTGGAGGCACCTGAGTTAGATTAGCTGCCCAAAGCTACCTGGCCTTTCAGTAAGCTGGATCCTACCCACTTAAAAGTACCCTTTCCATGCCATTATCACATTCCCAGGGGCCTACAGATTATGAAAATGATTCAATTTTGTGCATTTTTTTATTCTTTGAAGTTAAACTGAGTACATTTCTGATCCTTTGGACTATTCATTGTGCTCAAGTAGCCACTCAACTTCATTATTTGGTTTTGTGTATGTGTATGATTCTGTTTGTGTTTTTAACTACTTGGACCAAGTGGTTGAGTGATCGCGGTCACTTGGGGTTTTTCGAGGACACTCTCAGAGGTCCTCTTTTTGTCAGATGTAATATTCTGCTATAGCATGCTGCTTCGTGCTCCCCACAAACGACTACTTCTGAGTTTTAACAAGAAGTTAGAAATTCTGTCTTTGCGTCTCAGTTGTGTTAGGAGTGAAGATGAGCAGATCGTTGGCATTTCTTTGCTGTACTTTGAGAGCCAGCCTGATTTTGCTCACTGGAGTGTGCTCTAATTAGCAAGAACTGCAAGCAGTGAGTGAATCGGTTATCCATCCGACCCGGCCACCTATGTTCATACTCCTTGTAACAGTGACATCTAGTGGCGATGAGTTAGTAAGACAGTAGTTAAGCAGCTGGTCGTGGATTCTGGAGCTGACCTTATTCTATAGAGTAAGGCACCTGCCTGTATAGCTTTGGCAGCCACTATCCTTTTCTGGAGCCACTGACACATCTCCACGCACGCGTGCGCGCCCAATAACACCAGCTCTGATCACCCTACGCCCAGTACCCACCTGGCACCTCTGGCCTCAGAACCTGCGAGATGGGGGCCTCTTTCCCAGCACCCCCCCCTCCCCCGCAGCTCCCAGGAGCAGGCGGGCTGTGCAGAGCCACCTGGGAGGGAAGAAGGAAACTTAACCCAACAGATCTGCACTAGTTCCATATTAGGCCAGGCTTGGCCCAGGTCCTGGTGCTGGGATGCCAGTGATTTATTACCTCCTGGGCAGCAGGTGGCCAGGGTATTTTTAGCCTATGCAGCCTTGCTGATGTGGGGGGCGGGTGTTGAGATCCAAGGGCATCTGCACCTCCAAGGTCTGAGCTAAAAGTCCTTACATATTGGGACTTGTCCCTGACTCAACTTGGCTGCTTTCCATACCTTCTGCCTTTTTCCTTTCCCTAAGCAGTTTTTAAACTGAAGGGAAAGTAAATCTTTGGGATGCTAGTTTGTCCAGCATCTAGGAAAGGGGCTGGGTGTTGTTAATAGCCTGAATGTGTATGCACTCTGCTTCAAAGCACTTTTCTTAGTGAGCCCTTGTCTCAGAAATTTAAAAAGTCCTGGAGATAAAGCTCAGTGTGGATCCAGGATACTATCCCAAGCAACAAAACAGCAAAGCAGACTCCCCCCCCCAAAAAATGGCGGCATGCTCAGGGCTGGAGCAGAAGTTACTAGAACTACTAATGCAAACGCAGAAAGCTTCTGAGCAGGGCACATCAGAGAAAATAAATATAAAAATTCTGAAAGGAGTGGTTATTGCTTAAATATTTATCTTCTACTTTTTAATTTCTTATAACTTTTTAAAACCAAATTTGCATGCTTATGACTGATAATTTAAAGAACTAATTTGAAAACAATATTATTCAATATAACAACCACTGTTGAATTCCTATTATTTTGCTTAGTGAAATTCTGTATCAGGGGCAGGCGAGATACCTCGGTGGTCTAAGTACCTGCCTGGCAAATGCAAAGACCTGAGTCCGATCCCCAGTACCACATGCTGTGCTGGCCTGCCACTGCAACCAGGTGTGGTGGCATGGTGGCACACACCTGTAATCCCAGTGCCAGGGAGGCTGAGACAGGAGGATCAGTATGAGACTGAGCTGTATAGCAAGACCCTCTACCAAATAAATAAATAAACGATTTAAAAAATTCTGTGTCATTCTGTTGGGGTGTGTATGTTTACTATTTTTTATTCTTTGTAAAAAAAAATTCAGTCCATGAATAGCTCTGCCAGTCAGATGCCCTGAAATTGGAACAGAGTACTGGTATAAACACTTTTGTAATCTCATGATCTGGAACCTCTCTCTTTGTCTCTTTCTTCCTCTGCCATTATTTTTGCTTTTTAAAACAAGGTCTTGCTTAGTAGTTCAGGCTGTCCTTGCACTCACCACGTAGCCCAGGAAACTCCCTCTAATAACCCACAGAAATCAAGAACCCCTTGTTGACAGTGGGTAGGGAACAGCATGAGCTGTAAATTGTCAACTGCAGTTCATGTGATCAGCTGGCTTGACCCTGGGTAGGGTGCATTCTTCCTGGTGGCTGTCCTGACCACCACTTGCTCTGAGAAAGGTGTGCCACTGTGAGCCTCAGGGATCTCAGCTAGTGGAGAAACACTGGTGTGGCACTGATCTTGGCTTGGTGTGTGCTTGTCAGCAACACAGCAGGTCTCTTTAGCCCCCACCTCCCATGGGTCTCTGCTTGTTTCTCTTTTATTAGCACTTTGGTCTCCAACCAAGGCAGAGGCTATCTCAAACCTGAGCTCATTTACCTGTTGACCTTGAAGTCCTAATTAGATGTGCTCATTAAAGAGAGGGGCTTGGTGGTGATGGGGAAGGATGAAGATTTGAGAATCTGATCTTCTTCCTGCTGGTGCCCTCCTCAGACTTAGGCCACACTGCTGCTAGCAGTCAGTAGTTCTCTCTTGGGCAGTGTTCCATATAGGAAGGCCTTCACAGTCATGATCAAACACCCTGGACCCTTGCTTGCCATGCCTGGAAGATTGGCTATTCCCATCTGGATACTAAGGGCACTAACAAGTCCTACATAGAGAAACTTGTTTCAGGCCAGTGAACCAGCATTTTCTGAGCTCATTGGACCATGGAACCCTCTTCCTAATCAACAGGCTTTCACATCTGTTCTGATTTGGGGTTTTTTCTTTTTCTCAAGAAAAACAATGCAATACAGGATACATTTTATAATATTATTTTTTAATGGACCACCCAAAGAATCACATACAAGGAGTGCAGGAAATCTGCACATACTACAGACCAAAGAATCTGGCTCAGGGCCTGGATCCTAATATCCTGTATGAGTCCAGCTGAAAACCTAGAGCTCATAACAATGCCTCCCTCAAGTCCAATTGGAGGCTTAGAGCCCACCACAAAGTCTCATGGAGGCCCACTTCACGGATCTGCATTGAAAAGGCCCAAACATCAGTGGTGGAAGCTAGAAAGTCTGTGCCAGCGGGATGAAGGATCTGTGCAAGCCGACTGAGGAATCTGAACTGGAACTAGGAAGCAATGCTCAAAGTAAGCACCAGCACTTTGCCACAGGTACCACAGCTATCCTCAGCAACAATGAGGTCCCAAGTTCTTCCAGTGATGAGGAAAGCTGAGTTCCCATCAGGAAAGCCAATGTGCGAAGCTTCTCTGAGGCTGAGCAGTGCATCATTTTCCCCTCTGGAGCCAAGAAGCGATGCTCGAGATGTGGACCAGAGCTCCCCCAAAATGAGCCATAGCCATTCTCACTGACAGTGAAGGTCCCGGGCTCCTCCTCCAACAAGAACAACCAAGTTCATCAACAAAGCCAGCATGACAAGATCCTCCACAAAACAGCCCAAGAGAACCAGGAGGTTCCAACAGCTCCAACAGCTTCTCCAAAACAGCCTCCCTAACAGTCTCTCAACAGCTTCTCCAGCTCTGCCTCTTATGCTGCTGGCAACAATCCTCAGGTGGGCTTCCCACACCCAGCACCATGTTAGTTCAGTTCAGTTGGATGTAACAAGTTTATCGCCAGTTACAAATCCACTACAACATACATGAGCACTGGTGCTTCACAGAACCCATCTTGGATAGCAGGCCCAAACCAACTGTAGCCATCTCATGATGATGTCATCTGCATTGACTTATGACCGCATTCCATCATAGATAGCATCTCCTTGGATACTGATCCCCACTGAAGTGGGGCCTGAACTCATTTTCCTAAACCAATCCAGTCTGGTGTATTTCCTCAGCCCTAGACCTACTCTGCCCTGGTTTCTTTCATTCCTCCACCAGGTTGCTTAGAGCAGCAAGAAAGAATTCCTGTGGTTTCTTGTCTCATCCTGCAGGCTGATACTTACAGGATGCTCCTTGCCTTGAGGCTTGGAGCCCACTGGGCAGAAATTTCTTTGCTTCTTACCTCAGAAGACAAGAATTTATAGTGGTCCTTTACTTATCACAGTAGTTACATTCCAGATACCCCTGTGATAGGTGAAAATCAGTGAAGAAGTGATGTTATATTTATATATATATATATATATATATATATATATATAGGCTTTATTAATCCTTCCCACACTCTTACAAACCTTTCCCATACTTTTAAAAATACTTCTAATTTTCTGAACCATTTTCTAAACTCATAAACCTGAACAATTTTAACAACATGTGTATACTACCACACAATCCTGCAATATAGTGAAAAATCTGCAAAACATCATTTAGATCAATATTTTTTAAAAACCTGTGAAACAGTGAATCTGTGAAAGCTGAACTGCATAACTGACTAACTCTCATTCCTCAAGCTTCTCTTGGGTGTTTATTTCCTTCTGTGTTGGTAAGAGGAGAGTATCACTTCGATGGCTTTGGCATTTGCCTGGGAGATTGGTGGAGGCCCTTCTGGGTGGGTCATGGAAACGTGGCCTTGGAGGGCATTGCCTGCACTGCTTCCCGCCTACCATGAGTTGAGCAGCTTTGCTCCACCAGGCACTTCCTCTGTCATGCTTCTGCCTAGGAGCCAGCCGACCATGGCCTGAATCCCCTTAAAACACCTCTTGTTTATGTTTATTAAACTCTCTTTTTATGTGTCAGGTACAGTATGATGTCCAGCAATGGGAATGCTGACTAAAATGCACCTTCCTTCCCTTCTCCCAATGTAAATTTTGGGGCTGGCAAGATGGTTCAGAGGTCTAAAGCGCCTACTTAAGAAAGCCTAGGCAACCGCAGGGACCACAGTTCAATCCTTGGCGCCACATCACATGCTGTGCCAGCCCCATCCCCAGGGCAGGCTAAGCTGGCCATAAAAAAAAATAATAAATTTTGGTTAAATGAGGTATTTAACATATACTGCGCATGACGACCGACCACATAGGATACTATGATTATACTTCCTTTTATTTGTTTCCCTAGAAACTGATGAACAAACTAGATTTTCCCCCAGTTTGTTTGCTTGAGTTTCTACATATTTATCAATAATCCAACCATTATCTATCGAAACTGAGATTTTGTAGATATCTCCAAATAGATATGTAAACTACTGCTGGTTTAGGCTGACTGGCTTGTTGGTGATATCTTTTCCCTAGGGCCCATTCGTCCCCCGGCTCCCACTTCTACTGGTTGCTCTGAAGGCCTCTGCTTGCCCTGGAAGTGCCTCTGTTTCCTCGGTGGTTGAATTCCATCCTACCTTTGATGTGTTATGCCTTAATCTTAGTTTATTCTTGTGAGGCAGAATGACTACCAGGAGCTCCTTAGCCAAGTGTGTGGGCCTGTGCAGATCTGGAAAATGCCACAATGCTGTCTCACAGTTGATTGATTAATAGTTCTGTTTGGTATAAAATTTTATGATGGAGTTCAAGCCCAGTCTGAACTACATAGTGAGACCCTGTCTGGTAGGTGGGGAGAATGACCATTGAGGCGATGACCCTTCTTAGTCACATGATGTCAGTGTGACACTACTGATGATGCCAACTCTAATCACGTGGGTAAAGTATTTCTATACTTCACCATGAAGTTGCTCCTTCTATAATTAATTAGAGTATTATTGGATATAATGTGAGACTATGTGAATACCTATTTGTCTGCAAAGTTTCACCAAATAATTTTAAGATCCATGATGGATCTTGCCTACCAACACTTCCTACTCTAATATTCTAATGAATACTTTCTGTTTCTCTTCTTTTCACTTATTAGCTAGAATCCTTTTATAAGACGGAGCTGTCTTTTTTTCCTGTACTGTTTCCGTCATTCAGTTCTTGCTTTCTATCAGTGCTGGCTTAGAGATAAGTATTTTGTTCTATGGATAACAGTGCCATTTCGTGGTTTAAACTGTTCTTGGGATGTTGAAGGCTTTGCTCCATGAACAATTAGATTTCAGTGGTTCTGCTATTAAAAAGTTAGACATCAGCCAGGCATGGTGGTGCAAACCTGTGATCCTGAATCAGAAAAATAGACCACCCTGGTCTCCCCAACCCTCTCCAAAGGCTCAACCTCGAGTCCCACCCATCAAACAATGTTGTGTTCTTATAAAGTTCTATCTTTTAACCACAAGATGACAGCAGCTTCTGCCCCATGCTGTGCCCCCCTTTCCCATGTATCAGAAGCCCTTTGGTGTGATAACATCAAGTAGCTTCACAGCACCCTCCCCCCAATCTCATTCCGTGGCAGAAGCCACTCAGATGTGTAGAGATGTAAAACTGTCACAACTGAGTAACTGCCTTTGTTCTCTTGTGTACTTTAGCTTTGTTCCTTTTCTGCCAAAAGCCCCACAAACCCCATCTTCAGTGCTCAGAATTTGGAGTGCTCATCTCTGAGCCAGCCAACTTAATGCATATTATCTTTCTCCACTTCTTCTCAGTGCCACTTGTGTTTTATATACCACTGGTGAAATCCAAAATTGATACAACAATCCCAGAACCTGGGAGACTAAAGCAGAAGGATCACTGCAAGTTTGAGACCAGCCTGGGCTACCCAGAGAGACCCTGTCTCAAAAAGAACAGTTTAATGCCATTCTGATTTTTTATCTTTTCCCCAATTTTTCTCAATTTTTTTCATAAGAAAAATGTAAATGATAATAAGACAAACATACCAAGAAAAACTTTCTGGTGAGGTCTTGGGAGGCAGTATAGTTAGGTGTGTATGTATTTCCCAAGATATATCACAAGTCTCAATGATTTCCTTTCTTCTCTCTTCCTAAAGACTCTGCTATGGGTGATGTATTCCTCATAGATTAGCCAGGGCTTCCTGCAGAGAAAGGTAGGCCAAGACCAGGAGTAAATGTCCTTCCTTTGAGTCAGGTCTGGACTCAGTTCTAGCTGTTTCCTAAAAACCTTGCATGAAATGTCTAAGATGAATCTGCTGGTGGAGTATGCTCTGAATGTCTAAACTTCTTGAATCATCACTGACTGAGAGTAAACAAGCGCCTGTGGTGAAGCCATAATTCTTAAGTAAGAACTCTGTGGCCAGACTTTTGCAGAAGAAAATAACCACATACCTCACCCACCCTCAATATGCCCAGTTCCTGGGGATCCCATGATTGCCCTAGAGAACATGATCCTGTCTTTAAATGGGAGGAGGGGACGAAAGACTCACTCAAAGAGTTTGGAATGCTGATTTAAAAGAATGTATTTTCAAAACAAAATAAACAAGAATGCCTTTCTAGCTTTCTAGTTAGTACAGCACCCCTGAAGCTTTGTGATGGCATCTTCTTTTGCTGCTTGGGTCACCATGCTGTTCTGCTGCCCTGGAAAGAGCCCCTCTTGAAATACAGGACACAACTAAAGGAAGGGTGACTTTTCCAATTAAAGGCTAAATCTGCTTCTGTTTGGCTGTTCTGTGGACACCAGCACTCCATAGTGAAGTGGCATAAGGAATTTAAGCTGCTTCTTCCCTTTGTCTTTCCCACCACAGCCAGAATCCACTCTCCAAACTCGTTGTGTCCTTGGAGGCCAGTTTCTGATGCTCAGACTAGTCTGAAGTCAGGCTGAGGAAGAGAAGCCAGATTTTCTTACACTCTGTAGTGCCCATGCTAACGACTTAGTGCTATGTCACCACACCTTCCGACCTTAGTTCCTGATCCTCTGAGAGCCTGGGGAAAGTGGGACTTCCACACACAGGGGTCCTGGATGTTTGACCCATATTCATTAGGAATTAGACAAAATTGTGATGGACCTATATTTTCTCTTTTGGGCAGTGTCCGCTGAAACATTTTTAGTTCTTCTGCCCTAAAACTTATCCCCAAAAGATCTTGAGAATTTATTCAGGTTAAAGTGTAGATGTCTGACAATCCTCATGGTTCTTCTAAGGATATTTACTTTTGAAAACTGAGGTCCACATTTTCCTTATCCATTCTTCTGTTGATGGGCATCTGGATTTTTCCTGGATTTAGCTAGAACAAATTGTGCTGCTATAAACATGGGAGCACATATATTGCTCTGGTATGAGATTTTCAGTTCTTCTGGAAAAATACCCAGGAAGGGAATGACTGGCTTGAATGGAATCTCTAATCCTAGCTTTTGAAGGAATCTCCACACTGATTTCCATAGTGATTGTACCAGTGTGCACTCCCACACACAGTGCAGAAGGGTTCCATTTTCTCCATAGCCCCTCCATATTTGTTATTGGCTGACTTCTTGATGTTAGACATTCTTTTTGGGGTGAGACAGAATCTCAGTGTTGTTTTAATTGCATTTCATTTATTAATTTATTTATTTTTATGTATTTAGAGCAGGGTCTTGCTACTCAGATCAGACTCATAGTTTTCAGCCTCCCAAGTTCTGGGATTACAGGCGCACCACCTCAGTCACCATCTCAGCATGCCTTTGGGGGTGAATCCCAGTCCCTGTGCTATTTGACTGGCCCTGCATTTCTTGAATAACCAATGATGTTGAATATTTTTTTCATATATTTACTTGCCATTTGTATTTCTTTCTCTGAGAAGTGTATATTCATCTCAGTTGCCCATTTTTGGATTGAGTATTTGAATTTTGAGGGGCTGATTTTTTTAATTCTTTGTATGTTATAAATTGAAGGCCTTTGTCTGAGGGGCAATAGGCTATAATTTTTTCCCAGTTTGTTGGTTTTCTTTGTACTCTGTTAGAGATTTGCTTTGAAGTGCAGAAACTTTTCAAAAAGATGAGATCCCAGTTGTTGATTCTTTGAAGTATTTCCTGTACAGTTTGCTTTTGGTTCATGAACTCTACCTATCCCTATAGCTTTAAGATTTTTACCTATATTTTCCACCAGAAGATTTAGTGTTTCTGTCTTAATATTTAAATCTTTGATCCATTTTGGCTGATATTTTTATACAATGGAGTATTATTCAGCTGTAAAACAGCATAAATTTGAATCTTTTGTTGGTAAACAGATGCAACTAGAGAACATATTCTTATGTGAAATAAATCAGGCCCACATGTGCAAACATCATATTATCTTCTTAGTGTGAAAACCTGAAAGAGAAAAATAGAATCTGAAAGGTATAATAGGTACTGGTAAAAGGGAATGAAAAAGGGAATGAACTTCTTCTTCTTCTTTTTTTTTTTTTTTTTTTTTTTTTTGTATTTTAGGGAAGGATCTACAGAGTCTCACTACTGGATCAGACTCATAGTGATCTGCCTGTTTACAGCCTCACAAGAGCTGAAAGGATATCAGCTTATTCAAAAGGAGTTACTAAGTTGAGGAAAAGGACAAGAGAGGGAGTTGGAGAAAGAGATTATTTGGACAACTCTACTGTGCATTTCTGCTGGTCTATGGAAAGAAATGGTTAATGTTTTAATTTGTTTTGTTGTCTTTTTTTTCAATTGTTTCTCCTTTTTGTCTTCTCAATTTCTTATACTTTCATTTTTTCTTCTTCCATGTGTATATTTGGTAATATGACTAGCTTATTAAAAGACAACACAACAAATACTGTGAAATGCCTATTATTTTATTAAGTGACAATCTGTATCACTTGCAATTTGTTCTGTTTTAATTCTAACTTGTACACTCTTTAAAGAAAGGAACTGAAGTCCAACAGATATGGCAATATAGGTCTATAGTCCAAACACTCTTAGAGTCTGAGATAAGACCATCACAAATTCAAGTTGAACCTGGCAACTTAATGAGACTCTGTCTTAAAGTTAAAAATAGAGAATGATTTGGGGAGAGGCTCTGGCTTCAGTCTCCAATACCAAAACCTAAAATAACGAAAGTCCAAAGAATGAATATACAATTGTAGAATTTCAGAAAAAGGATGAGTGTGAGACTCAAGTCCCAGTTTTCTAAAATTCTTTGCTTTCAACATTCTGGCCTTTGTGGGGGGAAAGTGAATTTACTGTGCATGGAGACACAGGAATGCTGGGCTTTTGGATAGGGAGTGTTTTGATCAAGGAGGGATAGGGAGAGAAGTATTGGAGTAGAAGACTTAACTGAAGCAGAAGAGACAAAAGTCTTCTCTAGCGAGCCTTGGTCTCTGCTTCTCCTCCCCCTCCCCCTTTACTGGCCTTGGCACCCTCTTTCCTGCACATCAGGTGGGCTTCTAATGAATTCATGGAGGAAAAGATTTGAAAGAGAAGTCTAGGACCCCAGAACTCTATGCTTCATTTTCATTTTGAATGTGTTTTAATGGGGCTTGCTATTTATTAATGTGGTCTTTATTAAAATCTAGATGTTCAAGGCAATAACTATTTGTAACACCATCATCTGTGTGCATCTTATTCTCATATTCCTTCTTCTTTAGTACAGGAAGGGGGCTTCCAGGTTAGCTCAGTGGTTTAAGTGCTTGTGCTGGCAATCCCAGTAAGGCACAGGAGATGGTGGTTCAATCCCCAGACCCACTCTTAATGTATTCTGAACCAGCCAGCAAAAAAAGTCCCTCTTCTTCTTCTTCTTCTTCTTCTTCTTCTTCTTCTTCTTCTTCTTCTTCTTCTTCTTCTTCTTCTTCTTCCTCTTCCTCTTCCTCTTCCTCCTCTTCTTCTTCTGTACAGGGACTGAACCCAGGGCCTTGAACATACTAAGTAAGCATTCTACCACTATTATATATGCCCAGCTCCTTTTAAATCTTATTTTTAGGTAAGGCTCACTCAGTTGCCCAAAGTGACCTAGAACTTCTGATTCTCCTGCTTCAGCCTCCTCAGAAGCTGGGATTATAGGCATGTGCCTGGTTTAGATACATCTTTTATATTCTTTATAATTTCTCTCCATTGTAAAGGAACACTTGGCATATAATCAAAGTTTGTGGAATTCTAAGAAATAGTGGAGTGAAAATGTTATGTAATCCAGAGATCAGGTTGGGCTTGATGGTGCGTGCCTATTATCCTAATGCTTGAAAGGCAAAGGCAGGAGCAGCACTGTGTATTGAAGGCCAGCCTGGGCTACATGTGTGTTTAAGGCCAGCCTGGGCTTCTTTGGGAGACCTTGTCTCAAAACTAAAACAAAGCAGAACAATCCAGAGATAACTTGTAATCACACTGTCTCCTTTTATCTGAAGCATCGGAAGTGCTTTTATGAGGATTAGTTTGCTTAGTTTGTAATTTCATTTTTTTTTTTTTGTCTTTTTGAGACAGGGTCTTGCTATGCCCATAATTTCATGTTTGAAATCCCTTGCAGAAATATTCATGGGCCTGAGTTAGAGGGGTTAGGGGAGGAGAAAAAAGTCATTATCAGGTTTTAGTTTGAAGTCTGAGGCATGATACTGCCATTTCTTAGGGAAATTTTAAAAATACACATAAGTTGTAGCTGCACAGTCGAATTTCCTTGGGTTAAATGTGTCAAAAGAATGGAAGTTCAAGGCAATGACATAGAAATAGACTTTTCTTTCCTTTCTAAAATTGTGTTATTTTTTCCTAAGTTGCTGTTTTTAAGAGCCACACAGGATGGAAACTCAGGGTCAGTACTCACTGTACCAGGAAATCCTCCCTTCGGTCAGCTTGGGGCAATCACAGGGCAGGTGGCAGTGACATGGGTCATACTGAACATGTATGTGTTCCTCTATGCCAATTCAGTGCCTACAAAAAACACCCAAGTTTTCATTTTTTTGAGGGGAAGCACTGGGACTAAGCACCCTTCTCCCTGTCCCACATCATGCAGTTTTCCTAATTGTGGGTGAAACTAAAAGCCTCCAGATCCAGGCAATGGGAGCTGAGGGGAAAATATAATTTCTAAAAACATCTTCCAAAGCGGACCTCACCATGAAGGTAGAGGGACAGAAAACTGTCTTACAAAGAATCAACATAAATGTAGTGTGCATCAAGGGCAGTCCCTAAGAGACTACAAAGACAGAGCAAATGTTGTCATGGCAAATAATGACAAGTCAGTCACTAAGCAAAAAGACCTGACTATCACAAAGCCTTCATGGACTAACTCAGTGAGTGGAAAAACCATCTGTCTTAGTTAATTTGCTTTATCCAAAGGAAAAACCAAACTCCTACCTTTAAGACAGGATAATTTTGCAACTTACAAGAAGGTTAGCCTTCCCATTCCCCTGAACCTGCAGACTCAACTGTCTCCCTTAAGATTACATTTCAGGAATGGCTCCTTCATTCTGGAATAAGACATTCCTAAATCCCAGAGCTGCCAAAAATATTTACATGAATCTCAGAGACAAAGGAAAGAACTAAAATTACAAGTCTCCTAAAGCCAATGACCAAAGAAAAAAGAATGAGATCTCTCCTATTATTTTCAACAGGGAGAATTAAGCCCCTTTCATCTTTATCTTTCTTATTTTCCTTTCTTTTCTTTGTTTCTTCTTCTTTTGCAGTAGTGAGGACTGAACCCAGAGCCTGAGATACATTCCCTGCTAGGTGAGTGCTGTATGACTGAGCTACGCCCTCAGTCCTTTATGCCTCTTAATTTCTACTTATATTTTCTTTTACAGACTTAAGAAGTGGCAGAAAAGGCTAGTAGTATCTCCGTCTCCCACTTGGTGACTTGCCTGTCTTGACTCAAGTCCCAAGGCAAGAGTTGTATAATCGAGTTCATGTGTCATAAACTTGAATAATGAAATCAAACACAAAAGAGAAAGACAGGAGGAACATTTAAGAGGAGAGAAATAGCTTCTAATAGTCAGTTGAGAGGGGATCTGAAAGTACATTGCCCAGGGGATTCTTTGGGAATTTTTATAAAAATGACCAAGACTCACACCACTCTCATCAAACTAAACTCAGCCTGTGGGATTAAACAAACACTTTTTTTTTGAGACAAGGTTTCACTTTGTAGTTCAGGTTGGCATCAAATTTATGACAATCTTCCTGCCTCAACATACAGAGTGCTAAAATTGTAAACATGCACCACCATGCCTGGCTTAAAACAAATTTACTTAAACAGAAATGGGACTATGAGAATCAAGGCACATAACAAGTGTATATCTGTGGCTGTCTCTTGGTCTCCATCTTCTTTAAGAAGTTTATTAAGAGAACAAAGTGAGAAGTAATGGAACAATGTTTTTCAGGTGGGTAAGAGCAGACATTGTTCTAGTGGGTATCCATCCCGTTGATTGCTATTTTGCTTGTCACATCCTCTGTACTGAATCTAATTTTTGTTAAGTCCTGATGTCAGCCTCCTGCTTATCCAGCGAAGGCCTCATTATCCTGACTCTAGCTTGGGTCTGGTCCTTTTCTATCTGTCCTGCTATCTTCAGCCTAACTTGCCTGTTGATAATAGAGGCACATACTGAAGGATTTAATCTCATCATTCCTGTTAGACTTCTGGTCTGATCATAGGTGCTCCCTTACTCTTCTATACAGATTAATGGGTAACTCTGAGTATAATGTGTTCTAGAGGGAGTATGTATGACTTTTTTGTTACAAAAGGAGTCCCAGATAGAGACTGATGCTACCATGGTGAATCTCAAGACAATGAGTCAAGAAGGCCGGGGAGATAGCTCTGTGGCACAAGTTCCTGCCTGGCAAGTTCAAGTTCATGAGTTCAAACCATGGTCCGGCCGAAAAAAAAAAAAAAAAAATCAAGCCAATGAGTCTCTTGGTGGTCTCACTGTGGAATTTTATTCTGGACACTTTCGAGGACACTTCACACTCCCCACTGTGACACCCAGTTCCCTGGGTTCTATAATTAGTTGCTATCCATCCAGGAATTTAATGAGCAACTTTCAGTATCTCCTATTATCTCAGTCTTTGAAGAATTTCAGAAGGATATGAGGCTCCTTATCACTAGGAATTCATACCATCCAAGTCAAGGCAGAAGGGTATAAGGCACTAAGAAATGGAGCCTAAACAATTAGTACCATAGGAATTCAGGGGAAGTAATAGATATGAGCTGGAGCTTCCTGGAGCCTAGAGCCAATTTCTTGGAGAGGTGGAATCTGAATGTCTTTAAGGAGTGTGGGTAGGATTTGCACAGGAGGTTCAAGGCAAGAAAACAATTTAGACCTATGGAAGAGCAAGGGAATTAGGAGACTTCCCTAAAGTTATGTTCTCTTACTGGACTTTCAACATCACTATGGTCACTACAAGAGCTGTCCACTTGACATAGAAACTTGATAGGCCAGAGCACAAGCACAGGGGACATCAGAAATCCCCGGGGCGGGGGGGGGGGGGGGGGGGGGGGGGGGGGGTGCGGGTACATAGGGCCTATACCAGTAGGATTCTCATGCTCACTTCAGGCTAATGTTTCAGAAACCAAGGGTACAAGACTGGCAGAGCTGCCCTCAGACTCTGAGGCTCTCATTTCTTCAGAGGCAATATCATAACCCAGGCTATTTGGAGGCCACATAGGAAAAACAAATCCTAGTGACAGTGAATTCATAAGAAGTGACACATCACGTGAGGAAATGAGCCTTTGCGAACTAGAGCCAGCAGGCACCCGATGTTTTCAGGACTGCAGATGCAGAACAATCTTAAAGAAGCTATACCTGAATCAATATACAGCCTCTCAAACACCCGATGGCTCAGCCCCTGCCTAGTTTTTCCTTCTCTGTTCATGGCATCTGGTTCTTCTTGTCTTACAGGCTCAAATGCTTAAGCTATCTTCAAATTCTTCCTCTCTCAACTTCTTCCCTCAAAAACAACCATCTCTCTTCCTCTCTCCCTCTCCCTTCTTCTATGCAGCTCACCCAGTTGGTCTTTCAGCCTTCTTGTTCCTAGAGCACCTACCTGCTCTTTATTTCACTCCCATGCTGCCACTGTTAACCTCCTAATCAGTAAGCCCCACGATTTCATGTCCCTGAGCCAAACTTCCAAATCCAAACAGCCACCCCAACTTGACCTAAACTTTCTTTTCAGTTTTTTTCCTGTTACATTACTGTTTCCCAAACCTCAGCCCAACCTCCTGTTCCTGGTACACTGGCTTAGTAATCCTCCCTACACCCTCTCTCATGCTTCCAAGCAGTCTCCCCTCTGACAAGGATGCTCCTCCAGCACATCTACTGACTGAAGGGCTAGACACAACTTGTTTCAAATTCCAGTTATGTCACCTAATAGCTCTGTGCCTCAAGAAGTGAGAAATCATGAGTGCTGTAAACCTCTGTTTCTAATTATATAAAATGAGAATATACCTGCTTTGCAGCGTTGTGAGAAGCAGAGGTGATCTCTATACAATGCCAAACACAGAGCTCAGCCCCAGCACTTGGCTTCTCTACCCAGAGTTAACAAGGAGGCCTTTGCTCAATCACCTTTGCATCATTTGTGTCTAACACAGGAAACCTTGAAATGCAGCGACTGATGACAGTTAGCAAACCACCAGGCAAAATCATTCATAGTGACTGTGACCATGTCCAGAGGATACTGAAACTCAATTTTTTTTTTTTTTTTTTTTCAAGGACTGGAATTAGAACTTACGACCTCACAGTTGCCAGGCAGGCACTTGTACCATGGAGCTATCCTCCCAGCCCCCAAAATCCAATTTTGAAACATTTTTGCCTTTGTGAACTTAGACTTCAATTTATTATATATGTAACCTCTTATTGCTTCACTCACACTGGATAAGTGTGTGTGTGTGTGTGTGTGTTTCCTTAGAGTTTTACTGTTGAAAGATTATTTGATTTTCAACATAAACACCAGTAAGAATAAGTCCCAAGAAGAAAATATCCTGTTTGATAACAGAAAGATGTTTTTGTATGTTAACCTGGGTTTTCTCAAGGATTAGCTGGTCTTTTTGGTTCATATGGGCAGAGATAAGCTGCTCTGGCCTGGTCAGGATTTCTTGCTCTCCCCGCTCTGTGGGCTCTGACGTGGAGACAGCTGTGGTTGTGGATTTTCCGCAGGCTCCGCAGGCTCTCCAGGGCCTCAGACAGCCCTTCACCAGTAAGGGCGCTGCAGGCCAGGAGCTCCCAGCAGTGATCCTGGAATCTCTCCAGTCCCAGCTGGTTCTTAATCTCAAGTAGTGGAAGTGCATTGGGTGCATCCTGCTTGTTGGCCAGTACCAGAAAAGGAACACCAGCCAGGTTGGGGTTGTTGAGGATTTTCAGGAGCTCATCCATTGCTTCAGGCAATCGGGCTTCATCTGTGCTGTCCAGGACATACATGAGGATGTCAATGCCTTCCAGATAGTCCTTCCAGCTGGCTCTGAGTGGGGCCTGGCCCCCAATATCCCAAAGAATCAATGGTGTGTGCCCAAGAGCTTCAAGAGGCTCCACATTGAAACCAATGGTGGGTACCGTCTTAACCAGCTGGTAGCCCTTCAGTCTGTACAGAAGTGTGGTTTTGCCTGCTGAGTCCAAGCCCATCATCACCACCTGAATTTTTGTCCTCCGACCTCTGGAATTCACGGAACCCATAGTCACCAAAGCTGAATCCTAGGGGGGAAGGCCAGAGGGATACATCAGGTATTCTTTTCTGAAAGTACACAGATCCACAGATCTTTCCAGGGTCTGGATCCAAACCCAGCCCTGACTCTGAAAGGCCTGAGATGAGAGGGAGTGGGAATCACTACCAGCTGGCCAACCTCTGAGGCCCACTGCAGGAAGTGTATGGAGCCTCCTGGAAGAGAAGCTGGAATATGAACTCACTTTTCTTAGTGTTAAAGCAAAGAGGCAAAATGAAGATCCATTTAGTCCTACACAGCTTAGTAGCTATTACAGAAAAATGTCCTCACCTTGCGCTAGCCTGTGACCTCTGATCTCTGCATCCCTCAGCCTGAAGCAGAAGTGGCACTCACACTGGGTCTCTGGCAGTCAGCTGATGCTGACCTTTGCAGTCCTGGAATTCCCTACAGCTGTAGCATGTTGTCTCTTCATGGTGACTGTACATAGGCACTGAATTGGGGGCAAGGTTATGAGTCAGGCCAACGGGTTTCCCTTCTTTGTTTTACCTCCAGAATATATTTTTTAAAGAACCTTAAATTTTGAGACATAAGACCTGTCTGTCCTCAACTTAGGAGAAATCTGGGGAAGACAGGAAAAGGGAGATCTCATCTCTAGGAGTATGTTTCAGATGCCCCTGGAGGAAAATAAGAAGCTTCTATTCCCTCTTCTTGCCAAGGATAGAAGAATAAAAATTAAAATTACCTTGGTGTTACGATTAGATTACGGCAGAGCTTTCCTCCTCCGGGGCTCTCTTCTGTCACAGGGCTGCTTTCTGCTAGTCAGGCATGTCCCAAGAGTGAGACAGGAGGAAGTACACTGCCTGTTGCAATCTCTCTTTTATGCTTCCTTTCTCCAGATAGTTGGAGGCGGGGGTTGGAGGGTGGGGCCGGGGGCGGGACATCATTCTTCTGAGATGTCACAGGGTATTCTCAGCTCTTCAGCCCTTGGGGACTTAGGCCCAGCATTAACTCCCACTTCTCAGTAGTTTGGCCTAGATACTCAAAAGGGAGCACAGAAGCTTGGAAATGTGCCCAGAATTCACTGCTTTCTGTTGCTCTTCCTCTCATAATCCTCTCATCTCCTTGGGAAATAATTCTAAAATCAGAACTTTTAGCATATACATACACGTACTTCTCATGCTTGGAGAATTGTTTATTGGTTTGAAAGTGTGACAATTGTCAAAATTAAAATGTAACCACTTTTGTCAAGCCCTCCCCAAAAAACAAAAATAAACAGAATAGGGGATCTTATGCACTATACCCAATAAGAACTATTCACAAAAGATGGGGTAGAATTTCAGCTTTACATAAAAATACTTGCTCGAGGATACCTGTCCAGCAACTATCCATTTAATCTTGAACTAATGTCTCCCTTTTAGCGAAGTATTATTATTTCAAAATAACTTTTGTAATTTCCTCATTTTTACCTTTGAAGATGTCTCTTTGCTTCAACCCCCTTGAATAAGCATATAGTTTACTATGGCACATGTATTACTAGTGCAGTGTTCTGCTACTCCAAATAAATCTCATTAGACTTTGAAGAATCTCTCTTTGGTTTTATTTAATTTGCCAGACCATATGTGCTTTATTTATTTATTTTTGGTTTTCTGAGACAGGTTCTTACTATGTAGTTGAAGTTGACTTTGAATTAA
>PVKN010008651.1:6453-24804 GCA_004027915.1 Capromys pilorides | reverse complement strand
AGTCTCAAACTCTAGAAGTCCCCGTACCATGATTGCATGAGGCTTTGGGAGGGACAACTAGACATAAACCATAACACCAACCTATTCTTATTAGCTAGTTTTAAAATATAAGTCAGTTTGCAGAACGCTCCTGGGTGGTGGCAGAAGCAATACTCCAGTTATTAGAACCTTACTATCTTTAGGTTCAGCATAGTAATATGTTCTAGAAAGGTATGTTGGTAGGGAAAGGAGGTATTACAAAGTTTCTACAGGACTAAGTAGCTAGGGAGGATGTACTGTGTAGTGGTACAAGCAGATTTGGGTTTGAAATTTGGCTCTATCACTTTATAATTTTATTCACTATGTGAACCATTTCTTTGCTTAAGTTCTACAACTGTAAAATGCAACTAAAGGAGTTAAGAGTAGCATACACAGTATCATGGTTAAGAATTTAAGCTGTGTTTTATTGCCCAGGTTTGAATCTCAGTCCTGCTGCTTGTTAGGTGTTTGACTTTAAAAGTCACTGAATTTTTCAGAATTTCAGTTTTCATATATGTAAAATGAAGAAAAGAATACTGCTATCACAGTTGCATTGACTAAGATAATATTTGTTAAGCACTTAAGCATAGCATCTGGCACACAGCCCAGTAATAGGTAATGAAAACAGCGACAGGAGTGGTAAAAAACCTAATATATATGTTTCCTTCCCAAAGCAAGAATGGGCTTTCAGTCCATTTCTCTTCCATCCCCAGCCCTTCTTCAACCATAAATCGAGAATAGTAGACTAGAAGGCAGGACTTAAATTCATTTTGTTAGACACTATTTATGATTTTTTTCAGTACTTGGGATTAAATCCCAGTCAGTACTGTAAGCAAGTGCTTTACCACTCAGCTCTTTTTCTTTTACTCTGAGACAAGGCCTTGCTAAATTGCCCAGTCTGGCCTTGAACTTTTTATCTTCCAGTTTTAGCCTTCCAGAGAGCTGGGATTACAGGTGTGTGCCACCACACCTAGCTAATTATGAGACTTGACAGAAAGAATTTAACTTCCTTAAAGTATTTTTATGATACTTTGCTCACTCTGAATTGTTATAAGCACCAAATGAGTTGATAAACTTAAAAAAGTAATTCATGAACTGTGAAACACTATATAAATGTGATTACTTTCATCTTCCACAAAATAAAAAATATTTTTACCAGTAAAAAGCAACTTTATCTCCAAGTTTCTTCTCATAAACATTTCGATCCAGCACATTGTAGCAGATATTGGTAGTTGCTCCTTTCATCCACTCAATGAAGATTTTCCCTTTAGTCACATCAAAGTTATACTGTAGGAATGGGCCAGGGCACGGGGTCTTCCAGTAAAATTCCTTGGCAATATCACCCCAAAACTCTGCAACACGAAGAAAAATGCAGGCATTTGTAGGCTTTTCAGGGATCTATGCATCAGACCAAATTACAACTTTGTCCTAGGACTTCCCATCTGAGTGCCTTCCTTATGTTTCTAATATTTTAACCTGCCACTCTCTTATCCTACCTCTATTCCCAAGGGCTGAATTTTGATTCTTTGGCCTTAAAACTGTTTATCCATTTTGCAAAGTAAGTGTTCAATACATTTTTTCTTTTGTAGTATTAGGAATAATGTCAATAAAATTTTTAATGAAACAGTGAAAAGAAGAAATTGTTTTCCCACTGAACGTTCCATGATTAGCTCTTGCTTCTCTCAAATTGTTCATTCTCTCTTAGCAATCATTTATTGAGCATCACCTTCTACTGCTTGCACAAAGTGTATTATACTAGATATTACTTTAAACTCTTTATATCTATAATCTTTTTTCCCCATCTTTTTGAGATAGGGTCTTACTAGGCAGTTCAGGCTGGTCTTCAGGTCACTTAGTCGCCCAGGCTAGTCTTGAACTTGCAACAATCCTCCTGCCACAGCCTCCTGAGTGCTGAGTACAGAGAGAAACTACCATTTCTAATTTAGAATTTTATTTAATCCTTATCATGACCCTAAGAGGGAAGCATTATTTCTTTTCTTTTCTTTTCTTTTTTCCCTACCATATTTAGGACAGGGTCTACAGGGTCTTACTACACAGATTGGACTCGTACTGATTCTTCTGCTTACAGTCTCCCAAGTGCTGGGATTACAGGCGTGCACCACCACACCTAGTCTTAATGCCATCTTGTATGTCATGCTGGGAATGAACCCCAGCCACTGGGCTCTGCCTAAGCAGGCGCTTTAGTCAACTGAGCTATTAAGCCGGCCCTAGGAAGCATTATTTCACACTCATTTTTATTGTGTTTGTTTTATCAGACAGAATCTCACTGTGTAGTTCAGGCTAGCCTTGAATTCACCATGTAGCCCAGGATGGCTTCGAACTCATGCCAATCCTCCTGCCTCAGCCTTTTGGAGTGCTGGGATTATAGGCATGTATCCAGTTCACTCTCATTTTATAAATCTGAAAGTAAGACTTAGAGAGACTAACTAATTTGCCTCAGTTTACACAATTTAAGTCAAGATTTAAACTTTTAGCAGGGAAGGTGTACACACCTGTAATCTCAGCACTTAAGAGGCTGACACAGGATTGTCATGAATTCAAAGTCATCCTGAATTACACAGCAAGACCCTGTCTTAAACCAAAAGAAAACAAAAACAAAAATCTGAACTTTGATGAGGAAATTTTTTTTTTTTCATTTTTCTGGCCCACTCAGTCCACCCTGAGGGCAGGGCTGGTGTGCATGTGGTGCCAGGGGTCAAACCATGGTCCCCATGCTTGCCTAAGCTTGCCTAAGCAGGCACTTTAGTCCACTGAGCTATCTCACTGGTCCAAGGAAAAATACGTTTGATAAAAACCAAAAATGAATTTTTCTCTAGTTCCTCACCAAAGGAGAGAGCGTAAATATGGGACGTAAGGGAATCAAGACTTACTTTAAGAGAAATACCTTGAGGCTAAAATGCTGAGAATAAAGAAAATAAGAACTGATGCTGGGATGTATACAGATGAGATTGGGTGCATTCAGAGTGGTATGGCCATAGACTAGGATGTATATATAACTGAGTAAATCATGCATGATAAGGAATCTGATATTTATCCCACAGTCATGGAAAGCCATTAAAAGACTTTACACAAGAGAGTTACATAATCTGATTTACATTCTTAAAAATCTGCCTTATTACTCTGGAGAAAATGTACTCAAATAAAAATAAGGCAGAAAATCTTGGATGAGTTTCCATTTAGGAGTTAAAGGGGAAAGAGTCACTTAGAACAAAAACAAGGGCTGAAATCTTAGAGATTATCACCCCCTTATTTCATAAGAAACAAAATCATATAGGCTAAAAAATTTGTTCCAGGCTCCATGATTTAGAATTTATACAACTAGGCTAGACTTGATGCTACATGATACTCCCAGCTACTCAGAAAGCTGAGGTACTTCAAGACCAGCTTGTGTGACACTGTGAAATCCAGCCTCAAAAACAAATGAGCGAACAAAAGAAAACTTATGCAACCTTCATGAGAGGGAAGACTAGCACATGAAGTAGCTCTGAATATAATTTAAGAATATAATTCAAAGCTAAATCACATAGTATAGAACCTTTCAATCTATGTGAGAAATCCAAACTAAGTCAGTTCTAAAGTCCCATTTGTACTACTAAAACTAACAAAGATAAAACATAAACATCTTTTTAATCATCTGGTTCTCTTGGAGTATATTCCTCAAGACAGAGTTAGCAGATAAATGTTTCAAAAGAATTTTGTGGCTCTTGTCAAGCAGTGCCCTCTATCCAATAAGATTATGTGATTTCTTGCAATGCCATTATTGTATACGCATATCTATACACCCAGGACTACCAAACCATTGGGTTCAATCTTTTTAACAAAATTGTTAATAATATTTTTTTAAAAATCCTAGAAACAACTAAAAACCCCAAAATTGAACCCAAGACCTCACAATACTAGATAAACTGATAAAAACTAGTAATAAAATAGTAACATAATAGGATACAGAATAGCCATTAAAGAAAAAGCCAATGAAAACTGGTAGTTAGTAAACACCATTCATGTATCAGGACTAGACATTTCATTAATCTTTATGACAGTATATTATGGTCCTCTACAATACATATGACTCTAATTTTATAAAGAAAACAAGCTTAGGAAGCACAGGAAACTCTCCAAAGGACTATATGCCTAACAGTAAGAATACAGACACTTCATAATATGCTTATTCAGCTGAGCAATGTGGCAAAAACCTGTAATCTCAGCACTGAACACTTTGAAAAGCTGAGGCAGAAGAATCACGAGTTTGAGCCCAGCGTGGACAACTTGGAGACTCTGTCTAAGAAAAAAAAGGGCTGGGGATGTAACCTAGTACAAAGGACCTGGTTTCAAACCTGTTGCTGAGGGTAAGGAGCTTGCCTAGCGTTATGAGGTCTTGGTCTCAATCTAGCACCTCGAAATAAAAAAATAATAACAAAAAGGAAGAAAAAGATGAGGATAACGAATTGGTAGTTTTATTAGGTAGAAAGGAACAAAAAGGAAAATGAAGCAGGGAGGCAGGGAGGCGAGAGGGACTTTTATGTATCCAGGATATCAAGAATGACTTGTTTAGAATAAGGGGTGTGGTAGGGACTAATGGAAGATAAGGATAAAGAGGTGGAGTGGGGCTAGATTAGAAACTTTGAAAGAAAAACAAATTTAATTTGAAACTGTACAAAATATCCAAAATTTTTGTAATGCCACAGGAAAGCAAGTGTTTCTAGATTATCATCCTAAGGGTTGTTTAGCTAGATCTACTAAAGAGTTTGAAGGTGGTAACACTGGGAGAGAGAATTAGGTGGATACTTCCTTGATAGAAAATATCTGTGAAAATGAAAGAAAGATAAATCTGAGCGAGTTTAAAGGAATATTTAACAGAATTTGCTGAAAAGCATCCTGTGAGGTGTGGGAAGAATAATATCACTAGTAGGAGTACAGAGTTTGCAGTTAAAACTGCTTTGCTTCACATCCCAACTCCACCACTTTTATGACTGTACAAGTTAGTCTACCTAAGTAAGCTTCAGTTTTCTCCTCTGTAAAAAGGGGGTCATAATAGTTCCCATATACAATCAGACTGAAACTGTGCTTAGCAAGAAGTAATCAATCTTTAAATAGATTAGATATGTAGATATCTTTTTAGAGGAGAGGTTGATGGAACAGATTTCAGTTTGGGATAGTGCCATTGAACCCAAAAGGAATTACAAAATTAGGAACAGACTGGGGAGAGAAATTGGTAAATTCTATTCATAGTCATGTTGAATATGGAATAATAACATAGTATGTGAACAAAAATATCAATAACTCTTTGAAATATGGGACCAGAAAGTGCCTGCCTGGCAAGTGCAAGGTCGTGAGTTTGAACCCTGGTCCAACAAAAAAAAGAAAAAAAGAAAAGAAATATAGGACCAGAGCCTAAGTGAAATGTTGGGTATGTGGGTAGATATATAGAAATTATTGTGGTAGTAATAAATCTACCCTGGAAAACAGGTAAACTCATGATGTGGAAAAATGAAAAAGGGCTGAAGACAAACCTGGACACTGCCTGCAGCAATCAATTACTTTATGTGTGATTCAATCCTACTTGTATTACCCCATAATTGCTCCATCCAGGTTATGTTTGTTATTAAACTAATCACCATTTGCTGAGTGTCTGCTGCTTAACAGGTATTCAATAATGCACACTTTGTTTATTACCCACTGCAGTCCTTATACATGAGGCAAGTTTTTTTTCTTTTTTATTGACACATTATATATATATATATATATATATATATATATATATACCGATAGCTTCATCATAAGGATCTGTATATACCTGTACATGGTATATCTAGCTTCTGAGGCAAGTATTATTCATATGTTACAGATGAAGAAAAGGAAACTCAGAAAAGTTCAAAACTTTGCCTATGACCCACAGTTAATGACAGGCAGAACCAGAATCTAAAGCTGAATTTTCAGTGTGTGATTTGTGGCTTATGTTTGTCCCACTACCAAACTTCAAGCTGCCTCAACTGCAATTTTGTACTCTTACCGAGGCAAGGACAGGGACTTTTCCTGCCACATTTAAAAAGACATTGCGGGGAGGGGTGGGGGAGAGACATGGAGATATATTAGAACTGAGTTATTGATAGTTGGTGCCCAAATTAAAACAAAAATGAAAAAACTTGGCTCAAAGTGTAGCTTACCTAATGTAAGAGATCGTGGGCTTGCTCCCCAGCACTGAGAAAAAAATATTTTTTAAAAATTCTGACATTTAAGTGACTTATTCAGTATAATGTTTAGTGATTTCACTGGAATTTCTAATGTGCTAAAAAATAGGTCTGGGATCCCAAGATGGGACCCACACCGTTGACTGCCTCCTCAAGAGCTGTGAAGTTTCCAAGTTAGAGGTCTCGGGAGGCACGGGCTGAGCTTGTGTGAAAGTGCAGCAAAGAACGTTCGTTCTCTCCTGGCCTCTTCCCTGAAGATGCCCCATTGGCCCTCAGAAACCCTCTTTTCACCTCAGAAGTCCCCTCTTCTCTCATGGAACTTTTCTCACCACAACATCCCTCTCCCGATCTCCTCTAGGAAATTCACCTCTTCCTCCTGGAAACCCTGCAGGTCCTATAGAGCCCCCACCTACTCACAGAACTGTTAGCTCGCCAGGGATCGTCCCAACCACCGGGGATCGCTCCAACTACTGGGAAACCCTCAGCTTGAGGAGCCCTCTTCAGCGAATTCCATCTCCTCCCAACACTCCTTCTCCTTCTCCTCCTCAGAGCACCACAATTCTTATCTCTGGGAATCTCCACCTCGTCACGGACCCCTCAATTTACCAGAGGAACCCGCCCAGCTCCTCTCCCTACTGGCGCCCCCCCTCCAGCTTGCTGGGCCCAGCCTCACCCCGCGGCTCCTCCAGAGAGCGCCGGTGCAGCTCGCGGTAGCGCTGCAGCGAGGGGATGTGAGCCGAGCGGCTGATCTCGGGCGGCGGAGACCAACTCCGCGCCCGGCCCCGACCTCCAGACTCCTCCCGGCTCCCGCTGCCGCTCCGTCCCCGCTCCTCGGGAAGCCCCATAGCGTCGTCGAGCTCCGAGCACAGCTGCAGCTTGAACAGGTCCAGCTGGTGCCCAGCAGCGGAAAACAGTACAAGCCCCCCAGGCGGAGCCTTTATGTGAGGGGCGGGACCTAATCGTAGGGCGGATCCTAGGCAACCGGTAGTGGGCGGGGCCACGTGGTGGGGGCGTGCCCAGGCTTAGAGAAAACCAAGACTTTGAGCGCGGCGTAGAAAAGCCGAAGGGTAGGGGCGGAACCAACCTGCCGGAAGAGGTGGGGCCATAGAGTGAAACTAGCAGGGGCGGAACGGGCGTGACAGGGGAGGGAGTGGGATCGAGCAATCACAGCGCAGGGGCGGGGCTAGGCATGACAGGCGAGGAGGCGGGCCCATGGAGTGATGGGGAGTAGCCAGCTTAATGTGACAGGACAGGAGGCAGGCCCATGGACTGACCGAGCTGGAGTCTTGGAGTGACAGATAAGGGGCTGGATTAAGACAAGTCTCTAGCGAAAAGAGGAAGGGCTCTTCCAAGGAGTTAAGTACACGCAGTCTTCTCGTGGCCTGATTGCACCATCCCGATTGTCATTCTACCGAGTTGGAAAGCCAGACGGAGAACAGTCCTTCAGGTGATTACCCTTCTGCCAAGTCCCCTCCTCTCTAAGCAATACGAGATCCTGTCCTCAGGAAAAAGTCCTCGACCTCAAGGGACTGTCAAAGGGACCTGTCAAAAGGACAGGGCACCCCTTTCTGCTAGTCCTGAAGCCAGCTCGATTTTCTCCCACTTCGGAGGAGGACATGTTTTCATTCTCCTCGCTTCCATAAATCTTCATTCGGATCTAAACTACAAAATTCTTTAAGTGAGGACTAGAAAAACCTTCAGAAAAAACCTTTGCAAAACAATGACAAAAACAAAACAAAAAACTCACTTCACAAATGGTAAATGCAGAAAAAAGAAGTAACTTTTACAAGGTTAAAGAGTAAACAACCAAGTTAGGAGCAAGCTTCAATCCTTTTACTGTCTCACGTTGAAGCTAAGGCTTTTTTTTTTTTTTGGTCTTTTTGAGACAGGGTTTCACTATGCAGTACAGGTTGGCTTTGAGCTCACTTTTGTAGCCCAGGCTAGTCTCGAACTTGTAACAATCCTCCTGCCACGGCCTCCCAAGCGCTGGGATTACAGGTGTGCACCACCACGCACTGCTCGAAGCTAAGGTTTATAGAATACCAATGTCTATGCAAATAGGAGGAATGATTCACATTCTCTTTGCTTCCCAGTTTCTTTACCTAAGGGGCTCTCCTCACCTGCCAGTTACCTCTGGCTTCCCTCTATTCTCTCCACCCAGAAAGAGGCCTGGCAGGATCTTTATCTCCTACCTGCATTCACCACCAATAAGGGCCCACCCTAAGCCAGCTGTGATGAACTACATATCCTGAACTACATATCCTGAACTACATATCAAGATTCTGTCTCAGAGCTTACGAGATAGCTCTGCAGACTAAGCACCTGCTTAGGCAAGTGCAGAGACCCAGGATTGATCCCCAGGACCATATGCCACACCAGCCCTGCCCCTGAATGTGCTGAGCTAGCCAGAGTCTGGGCATAGTGGTGCACATCTTTAATCCCAACACTGGCGAGGCTGAAAACAGAAGTATCACTATGAGCCCAAGCTGTGTAGTGAGACCCTGTACAAAACACATCAATTCTTTTTAAAGTTTCACAAGACTCTATCTTAAAAACAAACAACAACAAAATAAGGGTCCACCCTACTTGTGAATTCACTGTAAAGACAAGAAGAATCCTTAAATGTCCAAGTCCAAGAGTGATTCTGAGGTCTGATTCAGGCAGCCTCTGCCTCCTGTGCCCACAGAAGACTTGTAGCCCCATCTAGAGCTGACTCCCTTCCTGGCTGTTCTTTGCACAAATTACCAGAACACTAGAAAATTATAAGCAGGAAAGTCTCCCCATGTTCAGACATATAACACAGAGCCTACTCAGTCCTCAAGGGGAGGCTCTCCGGGCCCACTCAAGACACATAGAATGGGGCCAGGGAGACAGTTCAGTGGCACAAGCACCTGACTGGCATGTGCAAGGTCCCGAGTATGATCTCCAGTACTGAAAAAAAAAAAAAAAAAAAAAGACACAGAGTGGACATGGATGCCAATGATGAGACAGATACTTAATCAAACGCACATCACTCTCATCGAAGAAACACACACTTCACTGAAGGTATGTGGCCTCCAGTAAGGAAGTACAGTTCTATTGGGGGTAGTGGCTGTGAGATCCCATGGAAAGGCTCTAAACCTGCTATCAGACATAAATGGTATGGAACCGCACTGATCCTATTAAAGGGACATGGATTTCATCCTAAGAGATAGATACAGACTTTACCATGGAGACTGGACCCAAAGGAGAGGACTCAAGTCCCACCGAGAGGCCTTCAACTACATTGAAAGACTGAATATCACTGAGGAGACACAGACTTCTTTTAGTGGGGTCAGGTCCCATGGGGAGGATCAGACTTTACAGAAGCAAAATAGGACTTCACTGAGGAAATAATGTTCTCTCTAGGGAGAGAAAGGTACGTGTAGTTCTACCCATACATATAGAGATAGTCAGCATACCCAACACCACCACCACACAGCTGAGTGACCTAGCTTTCCTTGGAATCCCTTTTCCCAAACTTTCTCCACACCCTTATAATTTCCTACCCACTGCTGCCACCTCCTGTCTATATGCGGTACTGCAGCTGCTATGACCTTAGTAAATGCTAAAACTTTGAGCCTGGAGTCTGGTGTTAAGGAGAGATGTGCGTCCAGGAGCTTGACCAGCTTCCTCCATTTGCCTGTAGACTGTGTAATAGGTAGCTGTCTGGACTACAGGCCTCAAAAAAGAGAAAACATCTCATATCCTTGGAGATGAAGAAGTAGCCCAAGCAGTAGTATGGGTGGAATTCTTCAAAATGTAGAAATGATGGATAGACTTAGATAGGATGAGAATCCACAAGATTAAAGTCATGATGATGATGGCATTTGGTAGGTGTCAAACCCTTTATGAGGCACTTTTCAACTTTGCTTAATCCTTATTTTATTACAGCTCTTTAAAATGAATACTAATTAGAGCTGGCCAAATAGCTCACTGGACTAAAGCACTTGCTTAAGCAGAGTGCAGTGGCTGGGGTTTGATTCCAGGTGGGCTGTGCCTTACCCGCCTCCTGGGGTGTGTTGAGAAGGCTATTGAGACGGGGCATGGAGGTGCCCCAGCTCTTGGGGGGCTGAAAATAGGAGGATCACTACGAGTCTGATCTATGTAGTGAGACTCTGTAGACCCTGTCCTAAATACAATAAGAATAAAATAAATACATTGCTTCCATTTTACAGATGAAGGATACTTTCTTACTCAGGATCACACATATTGTTAGCAGTATTACCAGAAACAATTCAGGCACCTAAACAAAAGAGACCCATTCTCAGTTTTTTATCCTCCCCCATTCCACACGCCCCCACCATCTTCCCACGCCATTACTTCTTTCTCAAAATGTCTTTTCCAGAATCACATTTTAAAAAATAAACTCTTGGGCGGGCCAGATAGCTCAGTGGACTAAAGCACCTGCCTACACAAGCGCAAGGACCAGGGGTTCAATCCCTGGTGTACTTGCCGGCCCCACCCCCTGAGGCGCGCTGAGACAACGATTGAGACTGAGCATGGCGGCATGCATGCGCCTTTAATGCCAGCACTTGCTAGGCTGAAAACAAGAGTCCAATTAGTGTAATGAGACTCTGTAGACCCTGTACTAAAAACATTTTCAAAAATCCTCTTAAAATGACAATAAATTTTCAGGTTCCAAAGTCAACATTCCAATCTACTGAATCATGATCCCTGGAGTGGAATCTGGGAATTTGCTTTCAAAAATCCCAACACACACTGAAGTTTTGAGGATCCCTCTCCTATGCTGATGGATCAGAAGTTCTAGAAGAGATTGCAGTTTAAATAGGATTCGAGATCAGGAGAGAGATCCGTTATCTAAAGAGAGGTCTGGAGGCGAAAAAGACTAGGGATTAAGCAGGAGCTGGAATTTTCAGAGGGATCTATAAGTTTGGTGAACCGAGAGGTCTAGTATGGAAGTAATTCGAGATTGGAAGAGCATCTTATTGTTCAAAAAGAGGTTTGTGGTCCGGAGGTTTGTTCTGGGTCAGAGACAAGGTCTGGGGTCAAAGGGATTTGTGGTTAGAAAGGATCTGTGGTCCAAAGAAAGAGTCTGGGGTCTGTGTAAGATATAGCTGGATTCAGAAAGAAAGAAGGAAGAGGTTTGGCCCCAGAGTTGTGAGCAGCCCAGAGCCACCTTCATTGCGCTCCTAGCACGCTCCGCACGCCAATCCTTCAATGCTTCTCAGCTCTCCATCTCCTGCGGGTCCACTGCTGGCTGCCGGCGCTAAGCAGCTGGGGGCGAGTCAGATCGCCACACGTTAGACTGTGGGGGCGCCCCCTCCCGGCTGTCCAGGAGCTCAAGCCCCGCCCTCCGCCCTCGCACCCCCACCCCCGCTTAGCCACTTCCGGCAGGCGCTGCGCTTCTGGTGGGTGAGGGTGAGGATGGCGGCAGAGAGCGAAGCCAGCCAGGAGAGCGCCCTGGGTGCCTACTCGCCGGTGGACTACATGAGCATCACCAGCTTTCCGCGGCTGCCGGAGGACGAACCGGCGCCTGCGGCCCCGCTGAGAGGACGGAAGGATGAGGACGCCTTCCTGGGAGACCCTGATACCGGTGAGGCCCATTGGCCGTGTCCCTGCCCCTCCTTGGGTAGTCTGTCTTCCTTCATCTGTTCCGAATATCTGTCCCCAAACTACATCTCCTGAATTTATTCCCTTCCTCCCGAACCTCTCCCTTGTCTCCGTTAATTATCTGGTGAAGACGGGTGGGTGCATTTCTGCCTTGGAAGCTTAGGATGCGACAAGGGAGCCGATGCCAAAGACTGCAGTAAGGAGAGACTGGGGTTACCTTTTGTGAAGAACGAACCAACCAACGCGGAAGAAATGCTGGAGGAGAGAGCCTAAGGAACTGTTGGGATCACAGAGTGAAGGCTAGAGAAAACTCTAGCCACGGAGGACAGGATAGGAGAAACCAAGTCAGATACTGCAGTAGGAGGGGTAGAGTCTAGGTTTTAAGAACTTCCCTACACGCAGGGATTATGGGAAGCAGAGAGTCCAGAGAGAGCTGAGAATCTGGTCCTGTTCAAGGATTCGGGAGAACATGATTTGCTTCTGCCTGGGAGTGTTGGGTATTGGGAGACAGGGAGATGGAATGTATGACCTCTCAAAGTCCTTGGGGACTAGAGTACCTTTGCTGTCTTGTGGATTATCCCATTCCTCTCAGAGCCGTGGATCTGGCCATGATGTTATTAAGATACCCTGCTCCCTCAGAAGCAGTCTCCAGAATTTTACTGTGTTCTCAGCCCTCTGCAGTAACTACAAAGAGTTGGGGGTAAGAAGGGGAGAGACCTGGGGACCCAGAGTCCCTGAGCATCCATTGCCTATTGCTATCTCGTATAGCCATGTGGCCCAGCTCCATCCTCCCTTCCATTCTTCACTGTCCATCCCCCATCCCTCTTCCTCAACGTCACTTCCTGGCGTTAGAGCATCCTTCTGCCTCATTCTTCCTCTAGTGCTTGCACTTGAACCTTATCCCTTACCAGCCTGCAGATGCTGCCTCTGGGCCCCAGACTTCCCTATCATGACCTTTCCATAGCTGCTCCCAGACTAGAAGGCCCCAGTTCTTTGCCCCTGTGCTATTTCCTGATTATCTCACCCTGACAGGCATCCCTTGCCACCCTGCCTGTACCACACTCCACCTGTAAGGGGATGGAGGGGATGGTGAGGGTGGGCTGTGGAGGCTTTGGGCCACACATTTCAGGGCTGCAGGTTCAAACATGGAAATAAGGGGCAGCAGGGGCAGAAATGGGAAGATGTGTCCTGGCGAATACCAGCTTGAAGCTAGGACTTTTACTCAGAGATCATGAGGGTTGCTTCTACTCCAAGCACTGCCCTAACTGTGTTATAGTAGATGTACTTAACCTGACTGAGCTTTAGTTTCCTCTTTTGGCTCAGTAAAGCACACCTGTTCTGTGTGTGTGTGTGTGAGAGAGAGAGAGAGAGAGAGAGAGAGAGAGAGAGAGATTTAATATATTTTCTCCTGACTCTATAAATGTCTTAGTACTTTTCGATGTGCTGTGGTTATTTATTTGTTTATTTATGCAATGATGTGATTGCTCCATTCGCGTATGCCCATGAGGATAGCAATCATTTTATTCATTATTCTCTCTCCAGTATCCAGCACAAGAGCATTGGGCACTCAGTAAGTTTGATGAGGGAATAAATAAATGAGATGTGAGAATGATAGGGAAATTAATATTTCCAAAACTTCAGGAAGTATATTTTGGAGTTCAGTTAAGGCACTGCTCTCATATGTATAGAAATCGAACAGATCACTTGAGCTTCTGGGAACTTAAAACTCATGACAAGGTTATACCCTCAGGTTCCCAGGGACTTGCCTTATAGGTTCCAAGAATCTTGCCATCATATTAGTATAAGTGTTTCAATGCCATTTCACCTATCCCTACTTCCAAATCCCAAGGTTCTTTTGGTTCAGATAGACTAGCCAAATGACTAACACGGCCCCCTACACTGTCAGCTTCTTCTTCTTTTTAAATATATATTTTAGGTAAGGGTCTACAGGGTGTTCAGGGTCCTACTACTAGATTGCACTTGTAGTGATCCACCTGTTTAGAGCCTCCCAAGAGCTGGCATTACAGTGCATGCTAGCATGCCCAGTCTCAGTTGCTGTTTCAGGGCACCCTGGAGTGGGGCTGGCATGGCAGGCCTGGGGATTGAACCCCCGGTCCCTGCTTGCAGGTGCTTTAATCCTTGAGCTATTTGGCCGGCCCTTTTTTTTTTTTTTTTTTTTTTCATTGTCAGCTTCTTAGCCAGCACTTTGGTTGTACATGGCTGGCCTCTAGCCTTCCACTCTTCAAAACAAAATGCCAAGCATCCCATAGCAGGCCCATTGGAAACAGCTAGATGGTGACTACCCTAAGGTTAGGAAATGTTTTCTTTTTTTCTGTTTTCCAAGCCTGTGCGCACTCCACTGTCCATCATTAGTTGGTCATTCCTAACTAATGACAGTGCAGTTCTACCAGTCTTGCCAGTCATCCTGGACTGCTTCATTTCTTCTCATTTCCAAAAGCTGATCAGATACTCTATCCCCCTCCTCAGTGTCTTCCACATGGCATCTCACCATCCTGTCATCATGACTATAGACTAAGCCACTGACCTCTTGGATTACCCACAGGTTCTTAGCTACTCCTTTGCCTCTGCCCTCACTCAATCCATCTTATACCTTGCACTTCTAGTCTTGTTACCCTTGCTCAGAATTTGTACTGGTTTACTCCTGAATGGAATAAATAAGTAAGCCGGGGATGACCTCAATCTCCAGCCAAGATCTCTCTCCTGAACTTTGGACCCACATAATCAACTCTGTTCAGGGTGTTTTGTAATAACTCAGCTAAAACAGCTACATCTAAGAAGAGAGCTTTACCTGGACATGGTGGCACATACCTGTAATCCCAGCACTCAGGAGGCTGAGGCAGGAAGATTGCTTCAAGTTCGAGGACAGCCTGGACTACACAGCTAGTTCAAAGCCACCTGAAGCACATAGAGAGACCAACTCTGTCTTTTTTTTTTTTTTTTTTCTGAGATGAGGTCTCAGTATGTAACCCAGGCTGGCCTTGAAATCACTGTATAGCCCAGGCTGGTCTCAAACAGTGATCCTCTTTATCTTTCTCCATCTTCTGCTTTTTTCTTTTTTATGGCCTTTATCATTAGAAAATCTCCCACCTTGTTGGGAGCAAGATGTCCCTGAGAGCTACAGGCTTACATTTTACCAATTTAGTACCCTATGCAGATAGTTTTTGTTTTCCCCAATGGTTGTAGCAAAAGAACAAAGTTTTCTTATTTGCTTGGTTGGGATCACATTCTTGTCCCTGGATTGGCAAGGCCAGAGCTACATATACTGTGTTCAAGGAGAGGGAGCTGGCTGAGGGAGGAGGAGTGTGTTTCCTAAAACAAAATTAAAGAATGTTGCATAAGTTGATCAAAATCAGGTGTCTGCTAGGCTAGCTCCCACAAAATCAGAGTAGTGAACACTAAACTCATCTGTCTCTCAAACGACTTGTTTCTTCTGGTCCCAAACTTAACCTTTTCCCAGTATCCCACTGCTGTTCTTACACATCAGGAAACCAATGATATTATTGCCCCAGCACTTACATATACATACAGTAAATGGCAGACTTTTTTTTTTTTCTTTCTTTTTTGCTGAATAAATAAGTAACTTGAGGATAGACTGGTGGAGTAGTCTTCAGTAGAACCAGTTGTGATAGGATCAGATTGTTTTTATCTCTTGCATCCTTTTATCTGGCTTGAAAAAACAGACAAGTACCTGGAAACTATCAACTAAAATTAACTTGTAAGGTTGATTATTAAAGTTGGAAATAGTTCACGATGTCATGCAAGGCAATGGGAAGGAGGCTTTCAAGTTACAGACTCTTGGTTTCTCCCACTTACTCTTTTTATGACCTTAGACAGGCAATATCACTTTTCTCAGCCTCAGTTTCTTCATCTGTATAGTGGGGAGAGTGGGGGCTCCCTTACAAAGCCACACAAACACTTCCATGAGGGAAGCAATGCCAAGGGTCTGGTATATTATCATCATCAGTGAAAGTAAATTCAAAACCCTCTCCTGCACTTCTTTTGACACTTTTAAGGGCCAGGAAGAGTTCTGTGCCCAGTGAGTATTTAACAACTATTTGTTGAATGAATTCTAATCTTATTTACAGATTCCTACCAGTGTCGAGGATAAGAGACAAACATGATTGATGAGGGCGACTGCCAGAAGACAATCTTTTTTTGTCTTTTTAAAGACAGAGTTCAGGCTGGTCCTGAACGCACAGTCATCCTCCTGCCTCAGCCTCTTGAGTGCTGAGATTCCAGGCATGTGCCACAATGCCCAGCCAAAACAACCTTTTTTAAAAGATAAAAAATTAAAAGCAGATTACTGGGCTGGCGAGATGGCTCAGTGGTCTAAAGCACCTGCTTAGGCAACTGCAGAGACTGCGGTTCGATCTCTGGCACCACATGCTGCACCAGCCCCACCCCCAGGGCAGGCTGAGCCGGCCATAACATAAATAAATAAATAAATAAATAAAGCTAAGAGACCATACTTTAAAACAAAACGTAAAAATTACTTATTCATCATAAAAAAATGAGAGAAAATAAAAATTTAAAAATTTCCCTCTCTATTCCTCTCTCCCTGTAATTTTCATATATATGACCAATATATGTGAAATATGTATATGTCAGGAAAAGAAAGCATACACACACACATATATATATATATATATATGTGCATATATATATATGTGTGCATATATATATATATGTGTGCATATATATATATATATATATATATATATATATATATATGTATTTGGGGCGGGGACTTTTTTGTTTTTCAGGATCAGGGCTCGACCTTGCACTTGCCAGGCAGGGACTTGTGCCATGGAGCTATCTCCTCGGCCCTGGTTTTTTGTTTTTTTCAGAGAAAATTTCACTATGTAATTCAAGTTGGCCTTAAAATCACTATATAGCCTATGCTGGCCTCAGACTCACAGCAATTCTCCTGCCTCAGCCTCCTGAGTACTGGGATTAGAGGCATGTACCACCACACATGCATTAGATGAATATTTTAAGAGTGTGTATGTGTGTGTGTGTGTGTGTGTATATGTGTGTGTGTGTGTGTGTGTGTGCAGGGTCTCACACATAGCTCAGTCTCATAGTGATCCCCCTGATTTCTGCTTCCCCTAGTGCTGGGATTAACAGGCATGAACCACCATACCTGGACTCCATTTCCAGCTCAATGTGCCCAGGAGTGGGGCCGGTGCAGCATGTGGTGCCAGGGATTGAACCCTGGCCCTTGTACTTACCTAAGCAAGTGCTTAGTTTGCTGAGCTATACCTCCGGCCCTTATATGAATATTTTAATACTAGATTTATTGAAACATTATTAGGATAATACAAATTACCTTTGGCCTCCGTAATTATAAGAGGTACTCAAAGTGGTGGCCATTAGCTTTCAGATGTTTATTGCAAACTGCTGAAGTATGTACATTTTTGATCAATCTCTTCTTTCTCCCTCCATATATTCACATATATACATACTTTTTTATTTTATTTATTTTTATTTTTTATTTTTTGCAAAACCAGGGATCAAACTCAGGACCATGCTCTTGCCAGGCAGGCACTTGTGCCCCTGAGCTATCTCCCCGGCCCCTATACATAGTTTTAAAAAGAAATATATGTAGGGCTGGGGAGATAGCTCAGTAGAATAAACACCTGCCTGGCAAGTGCAGGATCCTGAGTTCAATCCCCAGTATGGCAAAAAAATATAAACTAAAATAAAAATATGTGATAAAGTTTTCAAATAAATTTTTTCACCCCATATTATTCCAAAATTTTATTAGAAAATTTTGCATTTTCCAAAAGCAATCACTATAAATTCTAAAATATCCTTGCATATCTCAGCATTTTATCTATATATGTGATTTCTTTGTAATGTAAAAGAGGAAAGTGTGGGTCATTGAGGTTCTGTGTGTGTACACATGCATGCTGGCAGTGTTTTTTTTTTTTAATGTATTTAGTGCAGAGTCTATAGGGTCTGCAGGGGTTTTTTTTTGTTTGTTTGTTTGTTTTGCTGGGTGTGATAATGCATACCTGTAATCACTCTCAAACACTGAAGCAGGAGGATCACAAGTTGAAGCCCAGTATGGGCATTTTAATACCTTAGTGAGGCCTGTCTCAAAATATAAAAATTTTAAAGGGTCAGGGATATAGTCAGTGCAGTGGCTCTGATTTCAACTCTCAGTACTACAAAGTAAAACAAAAGGAGCTTGAGTTTTTGTCATGTTGGCATCTGTGAACTATGTTACTAGCAGTAAGTAGCAAGACAATCAATTTTTAATTTTATCCAACAACTTTTAAAAAGATTATATGCATCATGCTCAAAAAATGTCATTGGCTGCAGTGATGCGTGCCGATAGTCTCAGCTACTTGGAAGGATGAGTGAAGAGGATCCCTCGAGCCCACAAGTTCCAGATCAGGCTGGGCAACATAGCAAGTTCTTGCTTAAAAAAAAAAAAAAAGAAAGAAAGAAAAGAGGGACCAGGGAGATAAGTGCCTGCCTGGAAAGCACAAGGTCCTGAGTTCAA